>APFE031233141.1:276657-296484 GCA_000404065.3 Pinus taeda | reverse complement strand
CAAACGCGAGGGGGAATATATAGAGGTTTCATACAAAAATATCTCAGGTATTGAGTCATCTGAGAGGAAAATATCTCTTACACTCGTACATAGAGAGTAGATGAGAAGTAATTACAAATATAAATGACTCTTAAAAGCCTTTAACTCTTGTCAGGATAATTTTTTGACCTTTGGGCATTGCGGAGTCAGCTGTGCGGCTTTATCATAACTGCAGAATGAAGTGCTGTGCAACTGTTACTTTTTGTGTCTTCTCGGCCCTGCCACCTGTGCTTGCTGATGCTGTTGCTGCGGTCGAGTACATGTGCTGAGTTGGCTCAGCATCTTCATACTTGCTATTATGGCTTTTGCCTACCTGTATATGTAATATAAACCTTTTGCCGAAGAAAAAGATTTAACTCCTCAACTTTGATTCAAAAGTAACCCCATTAAATCTTGCCATGTGTCTGGAGGAGGAAGCTGATGTTTCAAAATTGACCCTAAGGTCTCATCAGCCTCTGTATACTTGTAGAAATGGGGGGGCTCATCAAATAGATGTGATACTTCATTTCTGATAAAAAACAAATTATCTAATTTCTCAAAAAGAATTTGCCCTGTCACTGGGCCTGTTGAAGATGTTCCTGGTGTCTCAGCAATCTGAATTGCTGCAAAAGCGCTTACCCTCTTGATATATTTTTCATGAGAGAGTAACTTCCCTAATTCTAGCAAGCTGGGGAGCCCTTTGTCCTGCAGTGCCAAAAACCTATTTTGAAACTTGTTTATATCAGCTTGCATATCCTGGATTCTTCTGTCCAGGGTCTGGATCAAATTCTTCATTGTTAGGACTCTTTTGATCAGAGAAATGGTTTCAGTCCTATTTCCAATTCCCATTTTTACCAGCTGGGAACTTGTCCTATAGTTGAGCACTTCAATCATTCTGGGGGCAAAATCAGGCATGTTGCCTAGAGAGGTCCTTGCTATGTGCAGTTCTTTTCTTGCCCTGCCAATGAGTCCCACTTGCTCGTATATGGCATCAATGTACTCCCATTGGTTGGTTATGGATTGTCCAATGGTAGTCCAAATTACTTGTTTGAGCTCTGCTGTGACCTTCTCAAAATTGAGCTCCTTTTCTAGCTCTGCAATTCTTTTCTTCAGAGCTTTTACTTCTCTCTCCCTCTCAGCCACATTTTGCTTAGACTTGTCATATTTTTCATTTACCTTTGCTAAGCTGTCCTTGGCTTGGTTGAGCTCTAACATTTGAGACTCTAGCACCTGTATTTCTTGCCTTAGCTTTTGCATGTCCAGGCTCTCAACCTGTTCGGTTGTTGGTGCTGTGGTGGCTGGAATGTTCTCTGGTGCCTGTTGCTTTGGAGGGATGGTATGTTGAGGGGTCTCCTCAAGGTCTATGGATTCTGTGGGCGGCTTGGAAGATTGCCCTGCTTCCCTCCTTTGTAGCGCTGCTTCTAGTGTAGTCTCTGTGTCTTGCAGATTTTCTTGTGTCTCTATCAGCTCTTTATATAGAGTCATTAGTAATGCTGCTGCATCATTTTCTTGCCTCTGTTGGGCAACTTCATCTGTTTGTGGGTGAAGAGTTGGGGGGATCTTCATCTTCTTTTTGATTGCAGCTATATCTGCATCCCTCAGTTTAAGGACTTCTTGTTTTTCCTTAACGTCATTGGGGTCATGCCCAAACTCTATGATTATTTCCTCCAATGCCTTGATTCTGTTGTCTTTAGCTTGGGAGGATGCACTTTCCAACTCAAGCTGTGCTGCTGTATTATTCAAGCTATTTTGCAGCCTGTAGTTAATCAAGGTCTTATCTGCTAGAGTGGCATAGACCATCTCACCCGTCTGCTTGTGGAGTTCAATTTGGTCTATGGGGTGGATGTCTTTTGAAAGGACTTCTAAATTAGTCCTTATATAATCTGCAGCTGTTTGAGGTTGCTGCACTGTAGGGGCAAAATGGCTCATAGTCATTTTGCCTTCTTGCACATCAAAGGCAGCCATTAGCCTTTGTTGGTTCGCAGGAGCCATATTTAATAAATGATTATAGAGTCGAATCTTTATTGGCTCACTCCTCCTTTTGGCCTCCTTAAATTGCTCCTTTATGGCTGCAGCTGTATTCTGCTGTTGTCCTGAGGAGCTGACCTCCCCTAGTGCTGCTTTATCCTGTTCCTGGTGCAAGGAGCTGGCAGAAGTCTCCAGGCTTTGCATTTCCTCCTCTGAGAAAGGGTTAAGCCTTTGCCGCTTGTCTGATGCTTCTGTGAGGGGGGTTTCCCTCTCTCTCTTTCTGCTGATATCCTCCCTTTGAGGGGTTTGGAGGATGGAGGAGTCTATCCTAGAATCCTGTCTAGGAGGCGCCATATTGGTTGTCTTTTCTTGAGTGGCTGCCTGGCCTTTTGCTTTCTGCTTCTCTTGATCCTGTTGATCAGTTTGTTGCTTTTCTTGCTGGGGTTGCTGTTGATGGCCCTGTTGGCCCTGCTGGCCCTCTTGGCCCTGCTGGCCCTCTGCTTCTTCCATTACTTTGTCCTTTCCCTTGCCCTGTCCCTGTCCTGAAGTCTGTGGTGCCTCTTGTTGTGTTGTAGAGGATGAAGTAGGTGCTGTTGTCTGAAGATTTGGTAGAGCAGGCACCTGAGAAGGACATTCCAAGTCATCCATTTTCAATAAATGTCTTCTAGCCCTCTCAACTAACTCTTCTTGAGATACAGGCTCTATTAAGTTATTTTTCCTCCACTTTGGTTGGTTGGCATGTCTCAGGATGTGGAACATGCTCTCATGCTCATAGCTAGAGAGTTTGTATTTCTGTCTTCTCAAGGATATAAAGCCGTTGGGGTCATAGGGCTTCCAGGGGAAGCTTTGTGTTAGGCCAAGGCCTCCCAACATCCTATCTGCTTCTTTCCATCCTTCTCTCTTGTTTAGAATGAAATGGCCAAGCTGGTTTCTAATTTTGAGTTGTGCCTTCTTGCCTCTTCCTGCAAAGTGGATGTGATCGGCATTGCCAAATTGTCTGAAATATTCCAAGGCAAAGAGCCTCATAGGCACAAATCTGGGCAACTTGTATGGGCGCAGCTCACACCCATATATCCTAATCACCGTGTGATGCTGGTAAAAATACCAATCTCCTATGCTGTAGGCAGTGGACAGTTGCAGAATCCTCTGCATTTCATCAGATAGTCTTGGAGGAGGTTCTGTCAAGAGCAGAGATAGGGCTGGATGAATGAATAAATCTATGAACTCACAATACGTATAGGGTGAATATGTAAGGCTATGGAAGACTGAGCTCCAGTATACCACTGATCTTGGGTTTCCTGCTGCATCAGTTCTCTTGATTTCAAAAGAGAACTTCTCATGTTGGTGATACAGAATAAGATGATAAATATAAGAGGTGTATCTGAACACCCTCTCTCTGGACAAGTGCAGAAATTGCTCATGTATTTTGTCAGAGATATATGTGGCATAGTCATAGCAGATGGGGGCCTTGCCAGGGGTGAACATTGTCATCATGACTAGCACAGTTTCCTCTATGAACTCCATTGATTTATACCCCAGTACTGAGCTTATCATGTATGCCAGGTCCAGGCCTAGTTGATTTAAGTAGCCATCAAAAATGGGAGGATGCAGCACTGTATCAGATTTCTTAATAAACAGTTGATTTAATTTCAGGATCTCTGCCTCTGTGAGTATCTTAGCCCCTTGATTGATTAAGTCCAGCAGAGATAGAGGAACCAGTTTCCTTTGGGCTTTGAATTGGACCATATCCCTGATGGCCTGAGGGGTGGTGTAAAATACAACCTCACCCTGAGGGTTCATTACAACCCTCTGTATTGGATCATAGCAAACAGCACACAAGTGGATAAGGTCAGGGAACTGGTTGACCTGGGGCATCTTGAAAGTTGGGAGGGAGGACTCCAAAATGCCTAGGATATCTGTTCCATCTCTGTGCCTAGCCCTGAGTTCATTTAGCAAATGAATGTGAAATGTACATTCGGATCGGGTGTCTTCTAAGATCTGGTAATCTAAGTCTGCGAAATCTTGCCAGTCCAGCTCTCTCTGAGGAGCATTCAAGGGAGTAACATTAAGGGCTGTTGATCCTGCAGGGGTATTCATGTCTGCTTCAAGTATTTCTCAAAATGCTGAGTCTGTTTAACTGACAGGCGGAATTGAGAGGGACAAGAAATAGCAGGGTTGCTATACAGTAGAACAAAACATCACTTAGCTTTGTGAGAAGGCTTTTGTGCAGTTCAACAGACCTCTTTTGACAATCTGGGAGTAATCTAGTGAGTTCACGATTGCGCGAATCAGGGCAGGGTTTTTGTCGGTAATTTGAACTAAAAGGAGGGTTCCGCCACAGCAATTCAACCCTAAACTGTTCAATAGGGATAGGATATAGTTGGATTCCCGGTCAAATTTCAATTTTATGCCTGGTTAAGATGGATTTTACAGGAAATTGTGAAAAAACCAGCTTGAGAGAAGATGAAGTGCCAAATACCTATTTTAATCAGTGGCTTGGGATGAAGTAGCAGCCGGGTTAGCGCTCTGAACTCTTGCAAATGATCGTAGGCTGGCTGGTAGAATGGTCGTCGTGGAATGCATGCAGAGAGCGCGGAGGTGTTTTTCTCAGAAAAATAACAAAAATTGCAAAAAAATCGTAAAATATGGCTTTTTACCTTATTGGCGCGCTTTTTTGGGTGACGTCAGCATGTGGGACCGGGTTGGATGACGTTAGCAGGACGTCATCGGGTGACGTGGCGGCCTAGGACCGGTCCACGGGGACGATGAGTTGGCGGCCAGGTGGGCGAATGAGGGACGAGGTGGGTGGACGCGGCAATGACGTGTGCGACAGCAGGACGGGGACGTGGGAAGGACAGGTGTCACCATATCGGGCTCCCTCCTGCACGGCAAGGAATCTGTCAGAGGGGGCTCTGATGGAGTTTGGCTGCGACATCTGTCCCCGCGTGACGCAGGCGTCTGACAGATATCGGAAGGTATCTGTCGGACGTCGGGGGCCTTCCGAAACTGCCAGGAGTCGTTGATCTGCGGGTGCACGATCTGACGGTTGTCGGGTGACGAACCTGCACAGGCGATAAATTCGGTCTTTATTAACTATCAGACGTCGGGCTCCTCCGAAATCGCTGCGAGCCGTAGATCTGGGACAGCTGCAATCGGACGGTCATCGGGAGGATTACTTGCACGGGAAATAGCAGTGAGTGGGCGGGATTTAAAAATTATATTTCTTGGCCAGTGCGACCAGTGGGACCCTCCATGCGAGAAATGGTTTTCAAAGGTTTTTCCACGGCTTTGTTTGGAAAAATTAAATTTTGGTCCGCCAACATTAGGAAACGGTGAAACTATAGAAAAAGGGTTTCAATGAAATTGTTCCGAAAAAAGGCAAAAGTAGCTCCCGACCTTAGGATAAGGCGGGATGGGGATATTTTCATAATGTTTCCGCCCTTTGAAGTTTTAGGGGATTAAAAGGTGTTCTTCAAGTGTTCTTTTTAGGCAAAAATGGAGCAGTTGGGTAGGGAAATGGGTTGAGATGGAGAAAAAGGTTACACATGGGTTCTTGACCTTAACCAGGGGTTAATTCAATTCCCAGGGAGTAAAGATTATGGCTATAGTGCCAAGGGGGAATACTTATACAATGTGGGATTTATACACTATGGTGTTATAATAATAGGGATAGTGGAGTATAGGGAGCTAAATAGTAGAGTTAGCTGTTAATATAGAGGGAACATATGGATGAGGGCTAGTACAACCAAGCTTTCTTGAAAATAACTTGGAGTTAAGAGTAGTTCAAAATGAAAAGACTTTTGCACAAGAAATGTGGCTTTTAAAGGTCATAAGCATCATCATAAAACTTTAAGTTTCTCTTATGAACACAATTTATGAAGGGGTGTTAGTAATGAGTAATATACATAGGGAAAAGGAAGTTAATCATGCTCCATTACACTGCTTATTTGTACATTGCTAGCCACTATGGTCTTTGAAAGAAACATCACTTCTGCAACCCCATCTACCTACCCCACTAGTTCACCTAACATTTTTTATTCCTTCTTGGAGGGTGCACTTGGACTTGCAAACCCTTTGTATGCCCTTTTCTTTTACATTGGCTTTTTTCTTTCATTTCCTATCTAATACTACCCTTATTCCTTCCAGGCCCAGATTAAGCAGTGGACCTTAGCCATTCTCTACCGGCTACTGATCCGCCAAGATTAAACAGTTTGGACAGATTTCTTTCTCATTCTACAAATAAATGTGAAAATGGCATGATCCAGATTAGACTTTGGTCATCACAAAAACTTTGTGAATATGCAGGCCTATATACACCTTCTCTTTTCTTGTAAATATGGAACCTTTGTGGCAGCAAAGAATGGATCATATTTGGCACTTATATTTGCCAATCATGAAATATGAAACCTATTGGTATAGGTACCCAACAATATCCTTGAAAAGGAGTGAGTAGATTTTCCTATTTATTGGTCAAGTTGTGAAAATGGGGCTTGGCCATCTCCTTCTTACTATTTCTTCTCATAAGAATGCTTGTCCAAGGATAAATTCTATCAACTATTAAAAATGAAAATGTATTTAAGTTTTTAGAAGTCCATAGGCAAGTTTTATGTGTTGTTAGAGTACTTCAACTCATTGAAACCCACCTAGAATCCTATAGAGACTTATTGAAAATTTGAGGATGGATGTCCTTAGCCCAACCCTTTTAGTTGCATGGATATTGGGAGCCATGATCAAGAATCGATAGGAAAAAGGGGATATTAGGCTATTGGGTCCCAGGTGTCGAGAACTTCACGAAAATAAAAAACGCAATACCTTGATATTGACGTTACCTAAAAATACCATTGGCACATAAGAATTCTCCTATTAATTTTGTATTCATCAAATGCTCGAGTTATTGACATAAGAATATATAAGTATCAAACTACCAACATATCAAGAGTTGGATGTTGGGGGCATCTAAATATCTACCCCTATTGTAAACATCCAATCTTGACATATTTTAACATTTTTTCCATTTGGAAAAAATCATTATGTCTGTGGATGGTCTGTTATCAGACCCTAAGCATTGGGACTTATTGAATTTCAGGACCTTGGTAAATTTTAGGGATTTGAAAGGTTAACCCCAACCCTTAGACACATTTTAAGTATGGGGTTGTGATTGAATGCTTAGCTAAAAGGTTCTTAAGCCATAGGAGGGAGGAATATCATACAATATACTATAAGGAGTCAGAGATTGGGACCAACTAGCAAGAAGCTTCAAAAGCGAGGGCCCAATGCTGATGGATTCCAAAAATGCATCATTTCGCTAAGAGTTTACTGTCAACTAATGGTTTGTTATCAAGCCCTTCAACTATCAGGTACTATGCTTTCAAACTATTAAACCCTTATGGGTCGGTAGATCCCTCAAATGCCCACAAGAGTGACTCCTTAGTGCTGGCAGAACCCGACATGATGGTCACTTAATGGGAATTATTCTTGTTTGCTGCTGTGGAGTATCAACCTATTGGTTCTTAGGGTGTTGGGTGTTGGGTATCAAGATGCTAGGGACTATAGTTATCAGGCCTTTCTTGCAATACTAGCCAAACCCATTTTTTTCAATTGTCATTCATTAATCGAGCTAGGAGGAAACCAAGAAGGAGGTTTTGTGGAGATGACATAACACTAAGAATATCATAGATGATGTGGCCTTGATGTTGAAGTTGACATGGCACTGACATGGTATATGACATAGTGACATGCGACAAACTAATGTGTTTCAATGATGTGGCAAGGAGTGATGTAGACTTCACGATCTCATATATTGAGATCCTGGGATGTCAGTATATCAATGTATTGACATATTGAGATTTTAGGATGTCAGAGGTTAGGGAGAACCAATGGTTACTTTTTATGGGTCCTTGTGGCCGAGGGGCCCAATCTTTTGATTAACAACATATCATCTTGTTCTCATATTGAGACTTTGGTGTTAGTGCGAAATATTTTTGCAAGAGAGAAAAATTCCCTTCACTTAAGTTATAAGTGACTTATAACCCTAACTATGAAAATTCCACATCTAGAATCCTATTACAGCAACTGGTATTATTTCTCCCAATTGTTAATTAATTTAATGATTTATCTGCTACAATGAATATCAAAATAAACACACTGCAACCTTCACAATTAAAATACAACAGAAAAATAATGAGCTAAAAACTGAGAAATGCTAGCACACACATAAAATAGAGATAATTATTTTTGGACAAATGTCCCTAGAAAAACCCAACTTGGGAAAAGTAGTGCAACAGTGAGGGTTTCTATTAGTATGTAGCAGTGAAAATATGAGTACAATTTGCATGCCTGAAACTGATAATCCACAACAAAAAATTCTAGGCAAAATTATTGAAAGGAATTTACCCTTCCTCCACCAGTAATCTTTGCACAACCTACCTTCAAAAACTTGACCCTCTGACCCTCTACGTCAACCTCCACGCTGCTTTGCGCAGTCTTCTTGATGTCAAGCCTCAAAACCAATATTTGATGAAGTCATTCTTCCTCCAACTGTTGAGGAAAGCGTCTCTCTGGCCTCCTAGAACCTCTGCTCGACCTCTAGAACTAAGAATGATTTTCTCTCCAGCTATTCAAACTATCCTCTCTGAAGCTATTGTGCAGTTCTCTGTGTTGCCTCACTGTGATAACTTGGCCCTCTTGTTGCTGCGTCTCTGGATCTGGAAATCTTCCTCCAGATCACTGTCCCTACCCCTCACTCACTGCTTCGATCTCTGGCTTTCTACGACAACTGACCGTTGAGACTTAGGAAATCGATCTGCCAAGAGATCAAACTTCTCAAGTGTCTCTGGTGTTCTCAAATGTTTTCTCCAAGTGCCCGTCGACTTCCTCTTATAATCCATTGTTGGAGCTCCAACGATCAAGATTAAAACTTAACAACGGCTACGAACATCTTGGAATTGCTCCGTGTGAGTTTCTAGATGATTCTAACCCTGATTTAATTTATATTGATTAATAAGCAATTTTCCTAGGTTTAGACCTTAGGAAACATTAAAAAATTGGTTAATAATCTAATTAAGTCACTTCTAGGTGGAATTTCTAGAAACAATTTCTAGGTCTTGGGGATCTCATATATTCTAGCCTCTCCACCAAATTTTGTGCCTAGAACACATCCGATTCTACACTAACTAACACCCCCTCTTAGTGAGGAATGTGTTCTAGTGTTGCACACCCTACCACAACACTCTCTCTATGTATCATCTCAGTTACGTTGTTGATGTCTGGTTGATGTTTCCCACCAACTACTGCACAACTCTGATGTTGCATTTGTGTTGTTGCTCACACTGCCATACTGTTGCCAACACTATAACTGCAAATGCCTCTCATCTGTTGTTGTTGCAATACAATTGAAAAGCATCAAAAATACTAAATCAATTATGTTCAATATGATGCATCTGTCTCCCGAGTCCTGACTACGACTAGCGACTGCATTGTCCACCAAGGAATCTATGATGTTGCTGACTTTGCATTGCACTCCCCAGCACTCAAACACTACTAGTCTACAACTGTCACTCTGGTACTAACTTCATCAATTGCCACTGATCCATCCTGTTACTAAATATTGTGGGCCCCTGTATCAAGGTACTGATCCATGAGGTGGATTCCTCAAGGACCCTACCTAATCTCTATAGTTCTCTGGTGTAATAGCCCTTGGTTAAGAGTTCATGTAATAAAAGTTAATAAAGGAAAAAATAATACCACGGTTAAGGGACAATTATTCCACGCTGAATGTTGGGCAAAGATATCATAGTGGGCTTCACTAGATGTGTTTATGGCTAAGGGAAATTAGCAAAGGAAATGGCTAAGGAATTAAAAAGCCAAAAAGGTATTTTTGGAACGTTTATTTATGAAAATAAAGGAAGGTGAAAGGTCATAGGTTGCATGTGAGGAGGAAATTGAAGGAAAATAATGAAGAAACTATAGGCCTAATTGATAAAAAGACTTTGGAGGATTAGCTAGTACCTTTTGTTAGTTCGGTTTTGGACCTCTCTCGTTATTCTCTCTCTGTCTCTCACTCTTGGATACTTAGAGTTTTCTTGGAGCACTCTAGCTTTGGAGCAAGGAAGGAAAAAGAAAGAAAAGGAAAGGAAGGAAAGCGAAGATCAAGCAAGGAAGAGTAGGATCAAGCAGATTCAACAAGAATACGTGTAGGTAACATATTGCATGTGTGATTTCCTCGCTGGTTGATGAGGCTCATCAATGGGTAAATTATATGGACCTTAATGCCACTCTCCAGCTTAATAAAATCAACTTTTCTCCCATTTCTTTACATGTTTTGCTATATGTTGCTTACTGAGAAGGGTAAAGATGAAATGTTATGTCTTGTGGTCTAATGTGCATTATTTGCAAGATTTGGAGCAATTTTGGCTAATTAAAGTGTAGGAACTCGAAGTAGACAATCAAGAGTGATCTTAAGAGATTGGATCTCCCTCCTTAAATCCTCACTCACTCGAATATTCCTCCACCAGATCTCATTAGCTCGGAGTTACAAGCAACCAAGCCATTGAGGTCATTGGAAGCCAAGTCAGTGATAGTTGAAGACAATTTGATCTCGAGTTGGGAGCCAAGCCTCCCTAAATTTAAGGAATTTGTTGGTATCTTCAGTTGTATAAATAAGAAGGCATAGAGCCTCACTAGGATTCGACTTTTTTTGTTGTAGCCAATAGGCATTTTCGAGCTAAGACATTGTGACTGATAAATCTTATGTATTTTTTATATTTTAATGAAAATGAGAAGCATTCCGTTGGTCCAAAACTGAGTTGACTTAGAGGGTTGAAGCTCTTGGGTTAGTGCCCAACCCTAACAGCATAGGTTCCTCTTTCTATACATGTATGCTTAGATTACATTCATAGTTAGTTGTTGAAGTGATTTTGGTTTTGTTAATCTGCAAGTATTTGGATGATTAATTAGTTTGCTTCCATTTGTGGATAGATAGATCAGTGATATCGTAGTGAGAGTAAATACTTCAGAAAAGCTTGTGATAGTGGTCTTCACCCATCTCCGTTATGGGATCATGATTTGAGGGTTCCATTCACACAGCTCGAAAAAAACAAATTTACTGTTTGATTACTACATAACCTAGGGATTCTTATTGAATAGATCACTGTCTCTATATTTCTTAGAAGTATCTGCAATTGTAATTTTCATCTCTTGAGTTTCTATGGTTTAGAAGCACTTCCATTCATAAACTTAGCCATTAGCTATTAATAACTCTGTTTTCCTCCATTCAACTCATCTTTTCCATGTATAAATGAATTTGTGCATAAAAGAAGAAAATAATGTATGTTTTTGCAGCAACTTTTGATCTACAACGAGACCTCATCTCATTCACCTCATCCAAGTCTTCTCCACCTATGCTGCCAAATTCCACCAAACCCTAATCTGAATCCTTTGTTTTGTCATTTTGATCCTAAGAAAAGTGGGCATTTTCCTTGAGCAAATCCAACCATCTTGAAGCATTTGATTGAGCCTTGGATAATGTGCACCTACTCCATGCATATTTCCCCATCAGACACCTTTCCCACACTTCATTCTACCTTTCTTACCTCCTTATAAGCTTTCGGCCAGTTTCCTGTAGTAAAACAAGGCATTCTGTAGTAGAACTAAGACATCCTATAGTATTACAGGAAACCCTGTAGCAACCTGTTTTAAGCCAGATTTGAAAAGAAATGGTCATCAGAGCTTAGGTTAGGCCTCCACTTGGTTTCCATGCACTTGAAACTAGTCCAGACCTTTTCCTCAATTCCTGTCTCCCCTGCTAAAGAAAAAGTTGGAAATTAACATTTGCATTCATAGAACTAAAAATCCAAAAAGGCCTTTTCTCAAATTTCTAAGTTAACACATGCATGCAAAAATTATAATAGTTCTTAGATCAAATTCCATGCTCAGTTAGTTCATGCCACTAAATGTTATAAACAAGGTTAAGTTAGGTCTCTTTTGCAAGAGAAATGTGTAGATACTTAGCTAGATGATTTCATGTCACTTTATAGCACCTTCCAATTCAAAACTTTAATTTCCTAGAATAGGCAACATTCCCTTGCATTAAGGATAATTTTCCCTTTTCTACTTGGTAGTCAGACTCCTTCTAGTTAATAGAAGACTGGTTTGAAAAACCCTAGTGGTCTATTACCCCAATTGAGAAGTGACAAGAGTAGACCGTTGCACCTACGGTGTATACAACATTGTCACCTCCAAGTTTGTATGAACTTCAAGTTGATGAAGTAAAGTTGGTAGCCCCAAGAGTTACAACATTCTTGCTGCAATGCTGGTGCTTATCACTTTTTGGTACTGTTGTCGAGGAGGTGTCTAAGTAGATGTTATTTCTTCTTTCTTTCTTTCTTTCTAATTCTACAAGTAGTTCCATTCAACAAATAGTTTCAATCTTTGCTTTCTTTCCAATTCTGCAAGTGGCTCCATTCATAAAATAGTTGCAAATCTTTGCTTTCTTTCCATTCTACAAGTATTTCTGAAAAAAAACTCTGTTCATGCCTCGTAGGATTAGAGACAACTCAAGGATTTTCTTTTTCTAATACCCCGATCGCATCTAACAACAAACCTTCCCTCTTTTTCGGTGGCTATGAGCTAGAGGACCCATTAAGCGAATAACCAGAGATCTTTGAAGAGCCTATTGGGGAAGAAGAAGAGACCATTCCATTGACCTACACCATGGATGAAAATAGAAATGGGATTGAAGACAGAGAAAGAGCCAAGCATAGAGCTAAGGGTTCTTTTCCCATTAGAGACACTAATGGAGATGCTAGGATGAAAAACATAAGACCCTATTCCTTTCCTCACTTCCATGGCCTGACCTCAGAGGACCAAAATACCTTTTCGTTTGAGTTTGTTTCATATGAAAAGCTTATGATTACACCTCTAATGACCAAAAGTTGAAATTGTTCCCATCCACCCTCAAAGATGCAACCTTGCATTGGTTCATGGGTTTACCTGGGGACAACATCACCACCTAGGCTTGTATGCAACAAGCCTTCAACAATAAGTATAGGAATATTGTAGGTCCAAATATACCAAAGATGAAATTTTTAGAATGACCTTGGGACATGATGAATCTTTGGAAGATTATGAGGAAAGTTTCCAACTCAACTACTAAAGGGCTAGATGCACCATCCTGAATCACTTAATCTAGTCCTTCTTAGAGGGATGAAGGAAAATCTCCTAAAAACAATAAACCTGTTGTCTGGAGGGGACATCTACCAGTTACCCTATGATGATATCCAAACAGTTTTAAAAAAACATTCTAAGGTAGCCAAAAAGAAGGGTAGGGCTAGTTAAGCTTTAGCATGTTCATCCTCCTCCAATGACTCCATAAAAAGTGAAATTGGGAACATGTTGGAAGACTTCAAGAGTGAAATGATGCATACCCTTGCTATGCAAATAGACACCATTTGTAGAAATTTTGAATAATTTAACACATATTCAACAGAGATTATCCTGATCATGTACTATTGCGGAAAACATACACAATACATAAGCTCCTCTACGTTGATCATCAATATAGCAGGATCAATAACAATAAAACATCAAGAGCATTCACACATTAACACAGTATGTATCCCGGGGAAAGCATCTCGCTAAAAACCCCAACTATCTGTATATTAATGATTGAGTCATGTAACATTACACAGCATAATACTTCTCACAAGTATCTCCACCTCTGTTACACACAATACAGCTCAGATCTGAATCAATCACTGGCTCAAATCTCCTTCGCTGCTGCCTCCGCTGCTCAATACCTGCTCAAGAACTGATGATGATTCCAAGGCAACCACATATTTACTTGGATAAATCACGTGAGCACAAGCTACAATATGGGAAAATACGTGGGCAAACTCATTGGCATACTCAATCCCTTGATTGTGCAAGATCTGATGCACAACTATAGTCACAACTGATAGCGATCTGATTCTCTAACACCTGTCCCTCCTAAACTGAACATGCACTGACATGCAACTGAGTTAACTGATGTATTCATTAGTTGTATTATGAGTTAATAACTTGTGAATTAATTAATAACTAATTCACCCAACTCATCTCTAGTCTATTTGCCAGTTAGACTAAATACAACCAGTTTAACAAAGCTAAACTGAACACAACTCCATCAACTGCACCTCCAGTCCACTAAACTCAACTCACTTGAGTTCTAACTGAAGTCCTGCATGCAAATATTAGTCATCCCATAGGTAACCACGTATTTCCTTCTGGGATCTGCATGTACCACATCCGTAGCTCATCCTGAAGTGCTCCAAGAGAATAAGACAAAGTTTATAGTCTAAATATTATTATGAGCTAATAATATTTGACTGTTCTATATTTAGACTGAGTCAGTCACTCCGCTGTGATCTAAAAATAGAAGTCCATCTATTTTTCCCAACTTGATCAATCATCCATAAACAGCGACCTGCAATCCATAGACATGATCCATATGTCTAAAAATAGACATAGTCTAAAAATAGACTTGCGCCAAAAATAGCCTGCGGGCCCACTTAGTGAAGGCGATTCCTTTCCACTAAGCTCCATCATCTTGTTGCATTCTCAACAAGCATTTCTTGTTGCACACTTTTCAACACTCCCTCTCAACAAGAAAGGCTTCCTCTCAAACTTGATCCTGTAACTCCGGAATGTTCTGCATGCAACACATCTACCCGCTCCACTTGCTCCAACAACACTTGGAACAAAAACACTCCCAAGTTGAATTATTAAGCATAAACAAAAAGGGTTAGAATAGGAGTTTCTTTGTCAAAATGACCAATAGAGCATAGCCTAATACATTTGATAGTTCCCAATATCATGATGACTGTATTACAATTTTAAGGGAAAAGCAATGGTTATCCTTCCTAGAGAAGTTTAATGGGAACAATGAAGAAGTAACCAAGCAGTTTGCATTTACATTTAATGGAGAGAAAGCATTGATAGACAACTTCTCTTTTAGGATTTCAAAGGATACCATAGCACAAACCTTGGGAATCAGTCCAGAAGGAGAAAAATATTTCAAAGAAAAACAATTTAAGGAAAAATCATGGACTCAATTCATGTCTAGGTCAAGGGTTTCCTCTGTCAACTAGAAAAAGGGTGTCCCTAGAAGCTGGCTGATGCACCCATGGGATGAAATGGTGTACATTATTCAGAAATTTGTTATGTGTGAAGGTCGTTACAACATAGTCTATCTATATCACATCAAACTCCTATTGCAATTAAAAGGGCAATGCACCATTAGTCTACCCTATTTCCTCTTACAGAGTTTGACTAAGATGGCAAAAACTATTCAAAAGCAAAAGGGTAATGAAGATAAAAGCTTGTATCATTTTGGGTTGATTAAAATTCTAATTGAATTTGAAGTGCAGAGGAGGGGAAAAACATGGAAGGAATTTTTGGTTGCTAATAAAATCAAAGATGGAGAATATGAACAGGAACAGTAAGAGCACTCAGAGTTTATGCTTGATATTGATGAGGAAATCCCTACGTGCAAGTCAAGCAATGTTCCTCCACATAGCAGTAGTGTAAGGACAAGAAAGATGAGGCAAGAAGCTGCCCAGAAAATTGAGCAAGACAAAATTTTCACTACATATACAAGAAGATCAAGGAGAATACAAAAGACCAAAACAGAGGATGATCAACCAGAGTCAAATGCAAATGCATCGATGGACATTGAGAGCAGTGCTCATTCACCGCCTAGACCGAAAGCCGAAATGGAAGTTGAGAGTAACAATAGACAAGGGAAAGAGTTAGCACCTACAAACAAGAAACAAAGGAGGTTAGGAAAACAAATTGAAAAGCTAAAAGAAGAATTGATGGAGGCCAACATGCTAGAGAAGGTCATCAAGAACGAGAATGAAACGTTGAGAGCTCAGAGCAGGAAGACTCAGCAGAAAAATGAGAAGCTGAAAGAGAAAATCAAAGAACTCAAGCCTGAACAAACTAACATTTGCAAGTGGGAAACCAAATGGTATACTCAAAAGAAAGCTCTCAAAGAAAAATACAAGAATTTGAAACATGAGCTCCACATTCAGAAGAATTCCCAAGCTCAGAAGAATATAGATGCATTGTTACAAGCGGCAGAGGAACAGGCGGGAACATAGTATAAAGGGAGCACATCAGGATTAGCATGAGGACATGCTAAATCATTGAGATTGGGGGAGATGTTGGTACCATTTCATTGCCATGCTATTCTTCTAGAAATCCATCATTTTTCTATCTTTTTCTCCCATAAACCCCTCATAGTCTATTGAAATTGATTAATCAAAGCATTATAGTTGTTAATTTACATTAAATTTAATTTGTGAATTTTTATATTAAAAATTAGAAATTTTCAACAAAAATTACAAGATGTCATGACTTCCTGTAAATGGTTTATGATGTGACACGTGGCATGGCAGGAAAATCAAAACAAAGAATAGGAACGTGATCTGGAATGTACATACATGGTGAAAGATCTATTCAAAAGCAAATCTAAAGCTCCTGGATACATGGTCAATGCTGGTCAAACCCAACCTTTTTGGTCACAAAGGCAGCAAAAAGCCAGAGTCCCAAACTGATTTTGTTTTTCTTTGGAAATCAGTTTAGATTAGAAAAGACAAAAATCACTCTCTTTGTAAAAGTAGAAACATCTACATAATGTATGTACATTCAATTATAGAGGGAAAGTTAGTGAATATAGGATAGGAGACAAGCACATAAAAGACTACATATTGTATTGTCCAGAACGGTTGTTATTCTTGTGTATTATTTCTAGAACATTGCTCTTGCATGTGATTCTACTTCCAGAACTTAATTATAGTCATCGTTTTACCCTTACAGTGCTTATGCGTTAACATTCGCATCACTTGAAGTTTCTTAAGTGTTCCATTGAAGTGTGGACGGGCCCTACGTGGAGATTGGTACACTTTTATTTTCATTTCCATAGCATTTTCGAATCTGAATAGTGTGAATAGCGTTTAATATTATTTCCTTTCCTGTGAGTTTATTGATTTGATTAGAAGTTCTTGCAAATAATATTCATGATGATAGCTTGAGATTTTATTGCTAGATCCTTGAACAATATCTTGTAAAAGATTTGATCGATCATTAGATTTCGAAGTATCTCTGTGGACTCTGTTTTCATGCATTTAAAATTTCAGTGTGCTTAAAAGAGCTTTTGATTTTCATGAATGCTTAGTGTGTTAGCTGGAAAGAGCTTTTGTGGATAATATCCTTGTAAGAGGGTTGAAAACTCAGTCTAGCAACACGCTATTTCTTTAGAACAATTAGATAAATTAGATGAGCTGAGTGTTAAGGTGTGAGAGGAAACATATTTCAATCTCCTATAAAGGAGTGTTGTAGCCTATCACAATAGAAACTTAGTTAGGTAGATGAGATCCTTTTATTTCTATAGACTTTAGAAACGTGCCTCTAAGTTTACCTACCTTGGTTGATATTAAATCTAGTCTAATCTAGCACCCTAGATTGGCCACTAAAACCTACCAATATTTAGGTGATCACCCCTGTATGAAGTTCGAACTAGACCTCACATTGTTTGGTGTGGGAGTCCCATCTAGTATGATGGCCTAGTTGCCATTGTCTTAAGGACTTTCCTCAACTCTTTCTTGTCAGCACGGGAGAGTGGTCTCCTTTTCCTTCAAGAATTGAGGTTCGCGTACCTATGAATGCTAGTGTACTTGTGTCAATGGTTCTTTCACTGTAACGGGATAGGGTGAGAGTGAGTCCCAAGTTGAATGGGATGAATTTGTTGGGTTGTGTTATATTCTTTCCACGACTAACCTACGTAGTGAACCGGGGGGCTAGAGGGGGGGCGGAGCCCCCCCTTCACGCACCGATTGTGCCACGGGGGGAGTCATGGGGGCGGCAGCTCCCCCTCTACCGGGTTCGGGCAACGCCCCCGAAAAATTTTTTTTGGACACTATATTAGGGGGCGAAACCTACCTATGGTTTTCGGTCACAGTTTTGAAGCGATGGTTTTTGGTCATGTATTGGGGCTTCGGCATTATAAATATGTATTGTAACATTGAAAGGAAAATATGAAAATCACATGCTAGTTCTCGTTTGAGACCAGTGGGAAATCTCTGTGTATATGTGTTTAATGTGTTATGCCTCGCATTTTTATTTTTCCTGTGATTTAGAATTCGTATGCAGGTAATTTCTGTATGGGGTTAAAACCTACAGAATTCCCATCTCGGCTAGGAATATACAACACAACAGGACATGCACAAATTCCAGAGGAGCAATGCACACAGATGTGTCAATCACAACACACAAGGTAAGATAACACGTAGAACACTTAATGGATGAGTTCAAACGAGTGCAACAAATTTTTCAACAAGATTTATATGAAAGACCTGTCTAATGTCTCGGGAGATAGCCACCACAGGCAAGACAATGTTAATAGCATATACAACACATTTCCATTAACAGATTATGTATTACAACAAGTGAAATATTTCAAGTGTTCAACACAGGTTAAGGCAACATGCATTACAAGTGTTCAAGATTAATATTACAACAGTTACAATACATGTGTGAAAACGTGTTGGCCTGTTAGCAGGCTCCTAAATTAAGCGAAAGTTCTAAGACACATTGTTACACCATACATCACTAACCCCATGAGCAGGGCATTGGAGCCACTACTTACACCTCAAAGAAAAGATTACAGACTTACAGAGTCTCTTGGCTATGTGGGAGGAGCTGAGGTGAAAAGCCATTTCATGTACAAATGAGGGGGGTATTTATAGCCAAGGGTGAAACTGACCCTTTTGTTTGTTCAACTATCCTCATCACTATTTGACTTCCATGACTTTTCGACTTTGCATCACTCTTGGTACAACAAGTGGACCTCTTGGACTTCCACGTTACATTGCATTGATTGAAAACATAGCCCATAGTAGAGATGTGGGCGACATGACTCATGACATGACACGACATGACAATGTTGGTACATTCGTGTTATTGTTGGAGTGCATGTCGAGCTACAATGTTGCTAGGTGATGGACGTCTTCATGGTGTAGCACAACTTCACCTCCACATGGAGAAGTGCGTGGATTCTTCAATGGTCTTTGGTTTGCTTGATGATGCTTTGGAACATTGTTCCTTTCTTGCATGTTAGAAGGTTTGACAGGCTCATCTATTCATGAAAGGTGCATGTCCACCCATGAGCACATCTTGCATGTTTTTTCGTCCATCTATCTATGAACACATCTTTGCATGATTATCTATTCATGAGCACATTTATTGGCATGCATTGTATGTTCGTCTGTTGGTGAACCTATCCTTCTGCATGTGATACCTTCATTCATCCCTTTCATTATCACGCCATGTTTGTTAGTGTACCTCAGCCTGCAGTCACTCATGACGAGACGACATCAAATTGGAAACCTCCTAGCCTACCATGAAATATGATCATTTCGGATGTAGGTGACCAGAAGAGGCAACAAGGTTGTGAAACGAGATGATGGCTCTAGGCATTGTTGATGAAAACTGCGCAAGAGTCACTAAGTGATGAAGATGGGCAATCTAAGTTGACAGTGACTATTCATGAGGTCATACTCGACTGAAAGGAAAAATTGCACATATTTTGGGAGGGACAATCCTAGCTGTAGGAAGGCAAGGTAGGCAGAATCTATGCAGTTTATGTTAGAATATTATATATTACGGAGCAATGGAACACATAAAATATTGCAGAAATATAAACACAGAAAAACACACAAAACAAGAGAGACACAGATATACGTGGTTCACCCAGTTTGGGCTACGTCCACCCTGAACAGCCAGTCCTTCCTTTCTATTATCCAG
>APFE031233141.1:226413-240253 GCA_000404065.3 Pinus taeda | reverse complement strand
TTTTTCATTTCAAGCTTGTGTAAACATGAAACCGAATCCAAGCAGAGTTCTCCATGGTTCAAGCTTGTGTAAAAATGAACCCATACCCGATGTACATCTCGTGATTGCCATCTTTATCCACTAAATTCTGTTAGATGAGCCTTGGTTGTTTTCATCCCATTACCACCATCTCTTTGGCCGATCATATGCTTCCACTTGGTTGTTTTTCCTTTCCCGAGGAACTGCAGCGATGAGTGGTTTTATTAGCCAGCCTCTTGACCATTACATGTTTTGAGCAGTTCCACCATTGCCAGAACCAGTTGCTACCCTTTATACCACTCATTCCTCTAGGATGAGTCACCTTTAAGCTCTTTTCCAACTCATAAAATATGAAAATATTGTTGAGTATTTTTTCCCTTTTTGACTCGTTAAAGAGAATAAAAATGGAGGTCTTCTTTCAGCTCTTTTCTGACCGTATAAATATGAAAAGATTGCCGAGTTATTCCTCTTGACTCGTTAAACGTAAATAAGAGGCGGTCGTCTTTAAACTCTTTTCCGACCATGTAAAGATGAAAAGATCGTTGGGCCCTTGTCATTTCAGGCTCGTTAACTGTTACGAAACGACGTGATTTCGGTCGCTTTTTTAATTTTTCAGGTCGAAGTCACTAATCATGAAAATTACTCCTTGATCGTAATGGTCGGGCGGTTCTTTTGAGCATTGTTTTATACCTTTTCGGGCTCGAGAGGCACAACTTTACGAAAAAGGACACCCTTCGAGTTTACTTTTCCATTGTCTTTTCAAACTCTCTAAACATGAAAAGACGCTGATTTCTTCCTTTGTCATACTCGTTAAACCTTGATGACATTGGATTCCGTCGAAATGACGCTTACAAGCATATGCTATCCCTGTCAAGCTTGTCATTAAAAATAACCGAGGTAGTCGCCAGAAGTGGTGGGGAAAATGGAACCAGAATCATTGTCGTGTCGGCAGTATGCCACTCTTGAACATGGCACTTGTCTACATTCGTGTCTGGGTGGGGACATCTCATCTTATTTTTCACTTGCCTCCGTGGGTTTGGGTGATCCTGTTTGACCTCTCATCTGCTGTTTCCCTTGTCACCATGACCTCTGATAATTTGATGTCAAATACTACCAAGTCCACTATCGTGCCACCGATATGTTCAAGAGAAGTTGACCTCTGCGAAATAATCAACCTCCCTTTGATAACTCACATAATCTTGATTTATGAAAAATATTATCCTCCTCTATCTCATGTCGATGATGTGGGAAACACTATGGCCCACCTTCGATAAAGGCCGCTTCCTGTCGACTTCAGATCATTATCCAGGAAGTTGACCTAGAGAATCCCTTCAGGTGCCTTGGAGCCTGCATGCCTCAATGGCAGGTTCTTCGTGTTCGATGCAAGGTTTTCATCATTGGCCTCCGATCGGATGATTCTATGGGTGTTCAACGCTGGCTCACTGATTCGCACGCCGTAGATTGTACCTATAGTACCTTGAGGGCCATTGTCATTATTGGTGGTACCTCTCACGTCTGTTAACAGTTTTCATCATTCACTGGTAATCAGACGATGTTCCCGCATGTTCGACTTCGACTCCCATATTTGCATGCTTGAACTTGTACTTTTTTCGGGTTGAGATGGAGTGCAAGACCATGGATTTTGTCTGTTGGGATCTAGGTTGCGATTTTGTGGATTATTATGATTATTACATGACTCATTCACTGGATGGCTGCAACCATGCTTGAGTCTGTTTATCGATCCTCACTGGATGGCTGCATCCATACCTTGGATCTAGATTCTTATGTACTCTACTATGGATGGCTACGCCCATACCACATATATCATGTACTTGAGATACCAGTTTTACTTCTCCACACAGGTTTTCCGGCGACAGTGTTTTCGGTTGGATGTGTTCTTGTAAAGCATTTTACTCCTCTCTCTCTCTCGGGCCTCATGCTTTAAGGGGCATCTGTTACACAACAATTTGTCACCGTCCTTGTCACCCCTGCTCCCGCATCTTGGGGGACTCATTCCGAGACCTACGAGAAGTGACATGACCTACAAACACTTGCATTACATTCCCCTAAACATGAACTTCATTTTCCCTGAAGACACCTCCTGCTAAAAACCCATAAAAATAGCCCTTTTTCCATTGGCACGGTTCCACAGTGTAGCACTCGCGCCAATGGGGGTAATCCTCTAAAGAGGGCATGCCAGTTGGTGCTCTGTCACAGAGTCGCACTCGCGCCAACCATAATCAGTGGTGTTTTTTAACAAAAAAACAACAGAAGATTCATCCTAACAAATTCCTGGACTGAATCTATCTTGAGTTGGGTAGTTTGGCTACGGATTTCCATAGAGAGGAAGTGGTTTGCCACCTCTCATGGAAGCTTCCTTCATGATAAAGCGAATCCCATGAATATTGTGGATGATCCCAACTCCCCTTCCTCCATCTATAAAAGCTTGTCCATTTTCCTTGGCAAGCTAGTTCAAAGATTGAGAATTGTCAAGTTACCAAGAGCTTCATGCTGCAAGAGCCTTCTTCATTCCCATAAGGCTAAATCTAAGTAAGGAGATTCTTGTCCAATAACCAAGGAGAGAGAGGTTTGTTCCCATTCCCAACAAGCTTTGCAAGATATGTGCTGCTGATCACCCAGCCAAAGGAGGATTTGACGTCAGAACTATGGTTGTATTCTTCTTTGTTTATTATTAATAAACCACTGTTGTTATGGTTCCACTCTTATTGTTCTTTGTGATAATGATGAGTTATATCCTTTCTGACTGATATATAGTTGCATATATTGGATTTTATGTTTGTGTTTGTGTCATTCTTTGTATGTGCAGGTGTCCATTCACGGAGATCGTGGGGATCGTGATCTGCCAGAGCAAAGGAACGGGAGCATCAACTCTTCTACAAGCACTAGCGTTGGAATCCAGGTAGGCCCTCATCATTGGTATTGAATTTGCAATTAGGAACTTGCGTGGTAGCGTTGTATGATTGTATCTAGACCCGGTTTGGGCTAGTAGGGATCACCTTTGTCCGCAGAGGGGATTTACCCCCTCAACAGGCCTATTTTGGGTTGAAATAGGAGGTCAATGACCTCACCACATCTCAACCAACACCATTTCATGACCATGTCACCCTCTGTGTCCATCAAGAAATTCCATCAAGAAATCCACTTAGAAAAAGGGAAAAATAAAAAATATATAAAAAAAAGAGAAAAAAGAGAGGAAAACAAAGAAAAGTCCAAGGGCCATACCATCAGTAGCCTACCTCACCTATCACTCCATCTCCCCATTCCCACCCCTTCCACTCCTATTTCAACACCTATTCCTCATCCAAGAAGAAAAAAAAAAAAATTCAAAAAGAGGCAGCTACAGGATTTCTTGTAGTACTACAGGCAACCCTATAGTAGCCTATATTATGAAAATAGAAGTCTCCAAGCACCTCCTTCAACACCCATGTAGAGGAAGAGTAGAAACACACCTGTAGGCACTATGTCACCTATCTAAAGCTCAACAATAATAGAAGAGGCCAACACCTACACATCACAATAAGAAGACAACCTATCAGTAGGATAAAATCAACAAAACAAGAGCAAAAGAGAAGATGTACCTAAACTAGAAGCAATTCACTAGAGCCACCCTCGAGCATGCATCAACCAAGCAAAGGAAGCCATAGGTATGGCGCCTCATCCACACTCTCTCCTAAGTACGAATATGATAAAAATTGCAGGAATATGAAAAAGTTGGTTTTATAAGCTGAAGGTGGCCAGTAACTTTGTGTTGGATTGAGGGGGCCTGACCTAGGTTCAACGTTAATTAGCCAAACAAATCCCTACATTACTGGCCCTTTCGGCATTAGCCCATGGAGCACGGACCGAAGTCTCACCCGAAGCAGTATGGGGAGATGCTAGAACCAAGTTTCTGCACCCTGAGATGGTTGTGATGTTGGTTAATTCCCTCTATCCCTGCCTTCACGCAAGTCGCTTAGCTCTAGGGCTTGCCAGACTCTCCCCTTATTCCACCCATCAATACCTCCGCGAAAGGTTACGATCAACCTTTGCACAACACTATCCTGCTGCTCAGGTACTTTCACACTGCTATGGCAGCGTATCGTGCAGATTTCCCAATTAATCTAAGTGACTTGCTTATCTTTCTCAATAATTATAGTTAACATCACGTAAACATACATCTGTAATTGTGTTCAGTTTTCCGCTCTGATTACATTCATTCACACATCATATAAGAAAAATAAATTGCATTCATTCATAAGACGACAAGATGCATTAACAGAACAAAGACACAAAAATTGCAGAATATCTCTCTTTATTGATGTCCTCCGAGGAATTACAGACTCTATTCACCCTACACACATAGCTGTAGGGGTCCGCGCACTCAGTTACAGATTTCTACCCTAAGCCTCTATGCACTCAACTGTAGAACCTCTACCTATGATACGACCCAAGACTTAGACTTCTTACTTCAGAGCTATGACTCTCTTACATGATTCGTTGATTATTATCCTTATAACTACTTAGAGCTTAGCTCATGGGTAGATCTCTTACAACCGACTTTACTTTACAAAACTAAGGGCGGGCAACCCTTGATGACTTATGACACCTTCGTGCTTTGTGACCACAAAATGCAGAGTCTTTACAATTTTATTACAACATTTAACTCAAACATGGGCTTTTATCCCCAAAACTGTCCTTGGGGGATCCCGCTCCCAACAGGCCCCCAACACAAACATCATGAATCATGATTGAGTCACTCAGTAGGCGCAAATGTCTTTGCGTGAAGTCCTTCTAGCTCGACTCATATGACCACTACCTCGGCCGTGCACTGAGCTGTTGCCTACTTCGCGTCTTCCACTGTCTTCTCAGTCACTTCTCCTACGCTATTAGCATGAAGCTTTTGTTGCATTGCCCGCAGAGTCGCAAGCTTGCCTTCGATATTTCTTGTGACTGCGTAAGCTTCCTCTAGCTAGGGTTTTAGTCTCGCCTTCAGCATTTCTTCCTTGTGCAGTGCAACATCCACCTATTCTTTCAGCTGCTTGGCCTCCTGTAGCTTGTCTAGTCTCTGTGTCAGTGCGACGGTTCGCACTGTGCCCTTAACCTCATCATAGCGCTGTTATAGCTTGCGCGCTTCTATTTCTAGCCTTTGGATATTGGGGTCCTATTGCAAGCTTTTCGAGACCTCAAATGACTATTTAAACAACTGCGTGTAGTTTGCTACTGCACTGTCGACCACCGCTATTGCCTCTGTGATAGCGGTTACTCGCTGTTCCTTCACTTCTGGGGGAGTTGAAGGTTGGGGCCTCAACTGTAGCTCTGTAATTTGTAGGTTCAACTCCAATTGAACCTGTGCCATCTTAGTCCGAGTGTCACGTACCCCTGTGGCCAACTTTTGGATGCGTACCTCGACATGTTCCTCCTCCAGAATGGCCAACTCTAGGACCATTTGGCATGCCTCCTCAACGACTTGCATAATTCGCTTACTTTGATTGGTCACCTCGGTCTCAGCAGTGATGACAACATTTCTATGTAGGGCCATATACTCATTGTTGATCTGGTGTTCGGTGATCACCTAGAGGGCGCGGTGCTCTCGGGCCCTCAGTTCCGAAATTACTCCATCCTGTAAGAGGTGGAGTGCTTCACACGGGAGCACTGCAAGGTTCAACCCTACTCCCTTTAGGGCACTGATAATGGACCTGTTAGCTTCATTCTCTGTGGTCAGTGCTCCATCTATCAGCACTAGCGCACTCGAAGCCTTCGTGCGCAGCATATCGACAACCTTTGAAGTGCTGATAGCCAAGATGGTAGACACCGTGCCAGCGTGCGACACGCGGGTCTACAATTCTTGCAATCCTATTTGGATATCCCCTAGGATGATCTGCTGCTACTATTCGAATTGTTGCAGGACCTCCCCAGTGACATCGCTGACCGTGTCACCGATATCAATTAAATCGCCCTTTTTTAATTTGATGGGGTCCATTGAGGTCTTGGTCACCTTTGATTTCTTCCTGGACCCTCCCTTCTCCAGCTCTCTTGGGTGCTTGATGTGGGTGGACGTCTCTTGAGGGTTCAGACTATGCTATTCTGTCTCCTCTTCTATCTCAGGTGAAGGAAACCTTGTGCCTTTGTCAGAGCCTCAGTCTGTCCCACCTATCTACTTTCATGTCTGCTGCGTGGCCTCACACTCTGCCTAGGCCTTATCAACAACCTCCTTTTTCCTCTTCTCGGCTAGCTGTGCCATCTTAAGCTTTTCCTCCTCCTTGAACTTCTGCGCGGTGGAATTGCTCCCACCCACTGCCAAGTATGTGGTAGTGTGCCACTTTGCCGGCCATTGATCAAGCACCGCATCAATGGTGTCATCCATAGCCAGATACGGTAAGTCATACCATTTCTGCGCATGGTCCTTCCACATCTTGATCGATACTCGATGGAAGTCAGCTTTGAATTCGGCGTAGCCCTGTAGGTTGGCATACGCCATAGGCGATAATCACAGTTTGCAATTGATGGCCATCATGATGTTCATTTCCATCAATATCTAGAAGCTCTTGCTGTCCTTGATTCGCTGCGCGTCCTTGGTCGCCCACAGCGAAGCGTACTTCGTCGCTTCAAGGAGGTCTGGCATGACTAAAGGAAAATGGATGTCCTCTGGTAGCTCCCATGCTACTAGCACAATTGACAACAAGAGCCATGCATAGTGGAACATCTTGCTAAGCTCTTGTGCTTCGCAACAGTTTGCCTGGAACTCTCCATGAAGGTAGTCCGACCAGTTGAATTGGACTCCTTTAGCACACTGTGCTACGAGTGGGACGACAAGCGTCGACACCTCATCAGAGTGACACTTCCTCATTACTTTCCCTGCGAGGATCTACGTAGCTACCTTTATAGTGGGGTCGCAGATGCTAGATATGGTGTACCTACGCGTCTTCTTCACTAGTTAAAATTTTTCCTTCATTGATTTTGTGAGAGCCTGCTCGCCACCCTTTCTGCCAAAGATCATGGCTCGATTCTCTCCTGTGTATGACAGTCGCATTATTCAGTGAATAAACCTATCTGTGATGGGTATCGACTCCTCTAGCCACATACACCCATCATGCACCAAGCACATCGGCTGCTTGATGACCAAAACTATCACAGGGGTATGGTTGTAGTGCGGCACCCAGAGCATGTTGAGAAACTCTACCTTTTCTACTCCCTTGAGTCATCTCAGTGGCTCCAATGTGGTCATTCCCATATTCATATCAATGATGTGACACATCAGCTACTCAGTTGCCAGGTGTGGGAACTCCTCGTCGTCTGCCAAGTGCCAGTCTTTAAGCTTTAGCAATGGCACTTGGGCCAAGTCCAGACTGCCGAGAACAATTTCGTATGGTAGGAGAGGGGTTTACAGGGGAGTCTTACTCTCATCGATGTCCTTTGGTACCTTGAAATTAGGCTTGGGCAGAGGGACATACTCTAATAACCGAGTAATAGGGTCCGCACACTAGGCTTCAACCTCCTCCACTTTAGCACCCACATCCTCATCACCCATCGAGATGTCTTCAATGTCCTACTCTTCTAGTTCTAAGTTTATGGCCTCGTCTTTCTCCTGTGCAGTTGGATTTTATGGGTTTCTTCTTGGAGATGCACACACCGATATGGCAGGCTGCTTGCCCTTCTTGTCCTTCATAATTTCCTTGGTTGGGTTGGCTTCAGTCTCAGTATTCTCGGTGATTTAGGGACCTTTGTTAATACTTTGGCCACTTCTGGAGCAACTACTTTTGCCTCTCTTTCCATTTCTTGTGTTGGCTCCTCTACTACTTGTTCAGTATTTATATTTTTTGCGTGTGCTGAAATAAATCTTTCTAACAGTGCTCGTGATGTCTTTGGAATTTTCACAAATGAGGGAGTCTCTTTGAAAGCCTCTAATAATTCTCAGTCCATGGGTGTCTGAGAGCTCAACAACTCAATACTCAAAATGCCAAGTGTTTCTTGTTGGACATCCACTTGTAATTTATATGAAAATTTGAATTCAAATTCGACTGTTTCCCCAAAATTCGGTTCATTAATGCTAGATTGGTGGCATATTTTCAAGGATCCGAGCCATAAATTTCATCTTAAATGTCGGACGCCTACTCCATTTGGCCTCACTTCTACCATCAAATCATGAACAATGACTTTAACGGTCACTTTCTGGTCGACCTGTGCAATTTCTCCCTGGGTAGGGCAACTCCCTCCGTGCTACCGCGGACCCTATGACACTTCCTTACATTGCACCCTCCTCCAATCATGCAACTCTCCAACCCAGGTAGTGTAGTTTATAGTCCCATGCCTCCTTTGAGCAACCTGGAGTGCTAAGACTGTGCTACCTTCATTTAGTCACATGGCTGAATTGCGGTGTATGGCTTCAAGTGACTGCCATTCACCTTTCCTAGGAAGGGTTCTCCATTTAATTTGACCAGTTGTACTGCTCCTCCATTGGTAATTTCATTAATGACATAGGGCCCTAACCAATGCATTCTAAATTTTCCTATAAATTTATTAAACTTATTGTCATATAGCAAAACCATGTCATTTACCTTAAATGTGCGCAACTTAATATGTTGATCATGCAATATCTTTTTGCGCTACTTTTGGATTTGGTGAAATCTAGCTAAAAATATCTCTTCCTCAAGCTCATCCAGCTATGTGAGCCTCTCATCTAGGGCTTCACAATCCATCATACCTATGAGCACTGCTATGTGCAGACTAGGCACAATATATTCCATAGGCATTACTGCTTTAACACCATAGACAAGCCTAAAGGGGGTTTGTCTAGGCAACTTCTTGCATGTTGTTCGATAAACCCATAGTACTACAGGTATGCGTAGGTCCCAATCACTTCGCTGAGCATTGCAAACCTTGCTCAACACGTTTTCAAGAACCTTATTGAATGCTTCCACTATCCCGTTAGCCTGCAGGTGATAAGGTGTGCTCTTCTGGTGGTATACTTGAAATTCCTCGTCAGTGTGTTGGTCGTCTCATTTAGGAAGTACGTACTACGATCACTCATCAAGATCTTCAGACATCCAAATCGCGTCAATACATGCTCAAAGAGGAACTTTGCATTGATTGTGCCTATGTAATCCTTCACAGGTTGTGCCTCCACCCAACGAGTCAAATACTCTGTCACGGTGATAATGTACCTTGCTTCTATCTATCCCACTTCTCAAAGTGTTGCAATGTCATTTGTGGATTCAAAGGCATCTCATCCCTCTACGATGGCCTGCCAGTCCTTTGACACACATCACACGCCTTGCAATATGGTTTTGAGTCCTGATGGAGGGTTGGCCACCACAACCCTGCACATAGAATCTTTTGCATAGTTTCTCTTCCTGCATAATATCCTCCCGTGGCACCCCCATGAGAATCTACGAGGATACTACTTCTTTCAAACTCAGGTACATACCGTCGCAATATCTCATCAGACCCCATTTTGTATAGGTGCCAAGCAATGACAGAGAAATCTGCCGCACGCACCACTAATTGCTTCTTCTGCTGGACAATGTATCCTGCTGGTGTAGTACCTGTCATTAGGAAATATATTGTATCCTCAAAATGTCCATCCATGATGTGCACTGCAAATAGCTGTGCGTTAGGAAATCCTTCTTCCAAATTAGTGGGTTCCTCCCTCGTTTTGATGCACGACAGATGGTCTGGTCCTGCGTTCAGTCGTCCAAGCTTTACAATAACTTCAAAATCATATTCCTGGAACAATAAGAGCCACCTACAGATTCTTGTTGAAAAGTGTGCAACAAGAAATGCTAAATTTAGAATGTGATAAAAATAGACCTGCTAAAATAGCATGTCTAAAAATAGTAGTGTGGCCAATGAGGTCAGGTCATTGGCCACATTAGGTGAGAGGTGAAACTACTAAAAATAGAAATTTCTAAAAATAACATTTTTGGGTCCCTTCCTATTTATAGTAGTCTCTAGTCTATCTATAGGAAGTAAAATTAATTTTGGTCTTAACAACAGTTGGAAATATTAATTAATTAATTCAATTGAGTTAATTAGTTAAGGAAATTCGAATTTGAAGTCTTCCTAAGCATGCATATGAGTTATCCCACTGATTGAGGAATTTATCCTTAATTTCCTCCACTGATTGAGGGAATAAGTATGAGTTCTATAATGAGAGAATTAGTTGACTTAGTTCTAACTAGTCAAGTCCAGTTAGATTGTTTTAACAACTTGTTAAAAATATAGTTTGTTAATGCTTGCACGCATGTGACAACTATTATTTTAGATAATTGAGGATTCGCTCATGGATAACTGTTGCATGTCAGTTCTGTCAGAGGCCCAGTTAGATGTCGGACAATGTACTATCAGATGCTTGACTATTTCTAGTAAGTAATTTTTGCATGATTGAGGAACTAGTGTCCTCAAGAATTGCGTTGTTGGACACTAGGTTGACTTGGTATGTTTGGAATTAATTGCATATGATTTTGCTATTATTTCCTAAGAAAATTGTGCAAGGAAATGAGGATTGGACCATAGGTAAAGCCTTTATATATAGGGCTTGGTTGGTTCATGAGACATATCTTCATATCTTCATAGTTCATTGGGAACTGGATAGCTTGAGAGTTGATTCTTTCGTATTGTGTAGAGGATTTCCACTTAATTGATAATACACAGTTGGGGTTTTATGCTAGTGCTTTCCCCTAGATATATCTTTTGTTATGTGTGATTATTTCTCTTGATCAGTTATGCATGTTTCTACTTGATGTTGCTCATGAATTCGATTATGCTTCCGCTTAATGTTTTGTAGAAGTAGAACAAGTATTATGCTTTAGGACATTGCATATATCAGTTTGTTCTACAGGTGAAATTTCTACATGGTATCAGAGCACATGTGATCAAGAAAGAATAGTATACTAGTAGGAGAAATTCGAAGATTATTATTCAAGATATAGATCTCAAGTTCTTTTCACATCTATTTCATTGAAGGCGTTCTATGGTTTGGGGCTTGAGTAAGCCCTTGATGGCAGATCAAACTATATAGCTTGGAAGGATTGCATGGAGGCAGTTTTGGAGGATAATGGTCTTAAGGATTTCATTGATCAGGAAATCCCTAAGCCTACTAACAAGACTGAGAAGGTGGAATGGAGGAAGTGTGTGGCTAGAGCTAGGATAATTCTCTTGGAGGGAGTGCAAGATCACATTGTCTCGAGCCTCCATGAGAAGGAGACTTCGCATGCAATGTAGAAAACATTGAAAGATTTATATCAGAATAGCAGTGATCAAAGGAACCTCGCAATAAAGGACAAACTTTGAAAGATCAAGTGTGAAAGGGATGAAATAATATCTATATATCTGAACAAGCTCATCACATGCAGGGATGAATTTGCAAATGTAGGGGTCATGACATCGGATGAGGATATGGTGAGTATAACACTCCTTGGCCTTCTTAAGAGCTGGCATAGCTACCAGGACTCGGTAAATGGAAGGGAGAAACTGCCAGATTGGGAATGACTATGGTCGGATTTGATGCAAGAGGAGATCAGACGGAGCACTCGAGATAGTTATTCATCCATGCATGATGAGGAGAACTGTGCCTTAGCGAGTAAGGTGAAGAAGGGGAAGGAGAAGGTTTCTCTTTCCGAATCTAGTTCTTCCAATGATGGGAAGAAGGTTGACAAATCAAAAGTGAAATGCTTTCATTGTCATGAGGTGGGCCATTATGCTGCAAATTGTCCATGGAGGAAATCTAAGAAGGGATCTGAGGAAGGACCTAAAGGTGAGGCACTTGCTTCACAGTTTGAGTTGGATTTCACACTCTTCGCATGCATGGTTTCATCCATGGTGGGAAGTGGTTTGTTTCTTAACAGTGGAGATTCTTTCCACTTGACCAACAACAAGAATTTGTTCAGTACTTTGGAGGAGAAAGATATCCAGATACTCATAGCAATGGGTAATGATGAGAAGTATAGTGTCTTAGGTGTAGGCATGGTTATTTTTCAGATGGAGCATGAAGCTCACCTTACCTTGACTGATGTCAAGTATGTACCAGGACTGAAGAGAAACTTGGTGTCAATTGTGATGCTGTAAGACAGAGGCTATGATGTAGTCTTCAGTAAGGGAAAGGTTTTCCTTAGACACATCATCACTAGACAAGTGAAGCATATTGGTTCATGGGTCAAGAACCTATATGCTCTTGAGGTTCAAGATGCATGCAAAGCCTTGAGCAACAAGGCAACTAATGGAGACTTGGTGGTTGAGAGGGAGGATATATTATCTCTCAACATGTAGAGCCAGAAGAAGTCTCAGACGATTGTGGAGGAGCCACAATTGGTGCAACAGCTTCGGGAGGTTGTGGAGTAGCCACAATAGGGGAAGTTGAGTGGAGATCGAGTAGAGACATCTACTCATTCAGAGACCTCCAGTAAGGGGAAACTTCGAGCCAGGTGGGTTGAGGGATCACATGTAGCCATACCTCCAGGTAGGAGGTGGGGCGATATAGAGTGATCATCCCGAGGAGGAGGGGCAGGATCCTTGAGGTACCCAACCTCTTGGATGAGACCTTGCTACAGGAGCCCCAATGTGGAGTAGCAGGAACTAACTGATTGGGTAGAGACAGATGCGGATGGAGCAACGGAGAGAGTGACAGTTCAGGAAATCCCATGACAGTGCATAACTAGCAGGCTGCAACAATGTGAGAGACACAAGTGTTTTGCACAGTGCTAGGTGGCACAAAGAGGTGTGAAATGGTGCGAGATGCATGGAGATGTTGCAGTAGTGCAAATGTAAAGAGGGAGCACTTGTCAGTAGTAGGTAGAGCTTCAGCATCAGAGTGTGTTTCTAGCCCAACAGAGTGGTCAGTTGGGAGTGTTTTTGTTCCAAGTGTTGTTGGAGCAAGTGGACCGGGTAGACGTGTTGCATGTAGAACATTCCAGAGTTATAGGATCAGGTTCGAGAGAAAGCCTTTCTTGTTGAGAGGGAGTGTTGAAAAGTGTGCAACAAGAAATGCTAAATTTAGAATGTGCTAAAAATAGACCTACTAAAAATATCATGTCTAAAAATAGTAGTTTGGCCAGTGAAGTCATTGGCCACATTGGGTGAGAGGTGAAACTGCTAAAAATAGAAAGTTATAAAAATAACACTTCTCGGTCCCTTCTTATTTATAGGAGTCCCTAGTCTATCTATGGAAGTAAAATTAATTTTGGTCTTAACAATAGTTGGAAATATTAATTAATTAATTCAGTTGAGTTAATTAGTTAAGGAAACTCGAATTTGAAGTCTTTGTGAGCATGCACATGAGTTGTCCCATTGATTGAGGAATTTATCCTTAATTTCCTCCACTGATTGAGAGAATAAGTATGAGTTCTGTAATGAGAGAATTAGTTGACTTAGTTATAACTAGTCAAGCCCAGTTAGATTATTTTAACAAGTTGTTAAAATAATAAAATATAGTTTGTTAATGCTTGCATGCATGTGACAACTATTGTTTTAGATAACTGAGGATTCACTCATGGATAACTGTTGCATGTTAGTTCTGTCAGAGACCCAGTTGAGATCAGATGTGGGACAGTGTACTATCAGATGCTTGAATATTTCTTGTAAGTATTCCTTGCATGGAGAAGGATCTATTATAAGAGATTGGAGGACTTGTGGCCTATATATTGAGGCCTAGGTAGTCCATGATTTTCATCTTCTGATTGAAGATCATTAGAGTACAGAGAGAGCAGGAATACTATTGTGCTGATTCTTTTTGTATATTATTGAGGATCTACACTTGATTGATAATACATGGTTGGGGTTTTATGCTGGTGCTTTCCCTTGGATATATCTTGTGTTATGTGTGATTATT
>APFE031233141.1:200161-226393 GCA_000404065.3 Pinus taeda | reverse complement strand
AATAGCAGTTTGGCCAGTGAGGTCATTGGCCACATTGGGTGAGAGGTGAAACTGCTAAAAATAGAAAGTTCTAAAAATGGCATTTCTGGGTCCCTTCCTATTTATAGTAGTCCCTAGTCTATCTATAGGAAGTAAAATTAATTTTGGTCTTAACATCAGTTGGAAATATTAATTAATTAATTTAGTTGAATTGATTAGTTAAGGAAATTCGAATTTGAAGTCTTTGTGAGCATGCACATGAGTTGTGCCACTGATTGAGGAATTTATCCTTAATTTCCTCCACTGATTGAGGGAATAAGTATGAGTTCTATAATGAGAGAATCATTTGACTTAGTTCTAACTAGTCAAGTCCAGTTAGATTATTTTAACAAGTTGTTAAAATAATAAAATATAATTTTCTAATGCTTGCATGCACATGACAACTATTATTTTAGATAACTGAGGATTCACTCATGGATAACTGTTGCATGTTAGTTCGGTTAGAGGCCCAGTTGAGATCATATGTGGGACAATGTACTATCAGATGCTTGACTATTTCTAGTAAGTAGTTTTTGCATGATTGAGGAACTAGTGTCCTCAAGGATTGGGTAGTTGGACCATAGGTTGACTTGGTATGTTTGGAATTAATTGCATATGCTTTTGCTATTATTTCCTAAGAAAACTATGTAAGGAAATAAGAATTGGACCATAGGTAAAGCCTTTAAATATAGGGCTTGGTTGGTTCATGAGACATATCTTCATATCTTCATAGTTCATTGAGAACTGGATAGCTTGAGAGCTGATTCTTTTTGTATTGTGAAGAGGATTTCCATTTGATTGATAATACATGGTTGGGGTTTTATGCTGCTGCTTTCCCCTGGATATATCTTGTGTTATGTGTGATTATTTTTCTTGATCAATTACGCATGTTTCTACTTGATGTTGCTCATGAATTCTATTATGCTTCTGCTTAATGTTTTGTAGAAGTAGAACCAGTATTATGCTTTAGGACATTGCATATATCGGTTTGTTCTACAGGTGAAATTTCTACAATTCTCCCCCCAACATAGGCTTATTGAGTAAGTACTTCAGTGCAAAGTGATTCGTGTACATCTTAAAATGGCCTCCCAGCAAGTAGTGCCGAAACTTCTGGAGCGCATACACCATAGCTAACCCTTTGTGCTCAGTGGTGGAATAGTTCTTCTCCGCTTTGGATAATCTTTGGCTTGTGAAAGCGATAGGATGGTCCAAGCCTTCTCCGCCAGCGTGTGTCAGTACTACTCCCAGCGCTATACATGACACGTCGACATGTACGTGAAACTCCTTCTTCCAATCCAGGAAGACTAGAATCAACGCAGTGACCATCTTTTCTTTCAATATATCTAAGCTCTTCTTACAGTCCTCATTCCAACAGAATGTGACATCCTTCTTAAACAATTTTTCCATAGGCGTGGTGATTTAGGCATAGCCTTAGATAGACTTTCTGTAATATCCCATATGTCCTAGGGTAGCGGACTGCTGCTTCACTCTCCTCGGTGCTTCGAAGTTCAATATCACTGCTATCTTTATGGGATCTACCATTAGTCCCTGTCTGCAAACCACATTCCCCATCAGGGTCCCAAAAGGAACACAAAATAGACACTTCTTTAGATTGAGCGCAATCTGGTATCTTCGATAGGAATCCAACATTAGGTGCAAGCTTGCTACATGGTGTTTTACCAACCCAAACACAATCTAGTCATCAAAATATACCTCCAGGAACTTATGAATAAATTCCTTGAATGCAGTAACGAATACGTGCGAGAAGATCGCAGGCGCATTCTTCAAACCAAATGACATTATAGTGTATTGAAAACAAGCCCACTCAGTCGTGAAGGTTTTCTTGCTCCTATCCTCCGACGCGATTTTGATTTGGTGGTATCTTGAGAACCCATCAGTGAAGGAATACGCTTCTTGGCCACCTACATTGTCCAACACTTCATCAGTGAATGGAGTCGGGAAAGGATCATGTACACAAGCATCATTAAGCTTTCTGAGATCCACACATATCCTTATTTCATCCTTCTACTTCTTTTCCTGTACCACCATTGGGATTACCCAGTTAGATTCTTCCACAGGCTCAATGATGCCTGCTGCGAGCATCTTGTCTATCTCTAAGCAGACCTTCTCCTTATATTCGGGTTGAGATGGTAAGGTCTTTTCTTAATCGGCTTCGCGTTAGGCTTTAATGTGATCTTCATAACACCCAGGTCCCCAATTATCACCTTCAGATCCATAAACTTGGTAGGGAATAAATCCTGGTATTTGCAGAGAAATTCAACGACCTTATCCACTAACGCATTGTCTGAGTAGTCTCCAATCTTCACAAATTTGGGTTCCACCTCCGTACCAATGTTTACTTGTTTCATTTTCAATGGTGTGTTTATATCAGGGTTCTCAATCTGTGGTCCTTTAACCTCACCGTGACCTTCTATTTCCAAAATGCTGATCTTCTGTGGATCCTCATCTTTCTGACTTTTCATCATTCTAACTTTTCATCATATTTGGAGGCGCAGGAACTCTCACGATCCCATGTAATTCATCCATCCGTAGTGGGATTCACCCAATCTTGGTCTCACGCTATTATCTTATAGATACAATCCAAATCATCATCACTCTTATAATCATGTATCGGTTCAATACAGGTTGATCCATCAACAGGATCTAGGGGTACTATTACGCGATTTCTTCTCAAATATCATTTTTCACTTCTTTAGGTTGATTACCCCGTTCATATTGGTAGCCTAGTCAATTCCTAGGAGCGCAGGATAGGGGTTGCTGTCACCCACTATCTCTATTACTTCAAAATCAGCTAGCGCACTCGCACCTTCAATATCCATAGTTACCCCCTGCAGCCGCCCCATGGGGATGATCTTCTGCTACTTGGACATTCATAGCTAAATACGAGACCATTGCAGCGCGGGTCTCCCCATCCATTCCCATGTCTTCTTTGGTACGACGTTCGCATCTAACCCTAGGTCCAAAATAACATGATCCATTTCATACTCTCCTATTTGCACAGTTAGTCTCATCTCCCGTCCCGTTCTTGTCTTATGCTTGCCAATATTTTGTACTACGTGCATCTCACCCGAAGCAGTTCTAGTGCATCTATTGATGAGCTCTTGTAACCCCTTCACAACCTTACTATCGCGCAGTAACTTCATACAGGTCTCTAGGAAGGTTGTGAGCATAGAAGGGTCCATTTCCTAATCAGGCTTATCCTATCTTCCTAAGGTGAAGGCCTCAACGAAGCTTTTCATATCTTCCATGAAGGTTTCACGTGTGCGCTCCAAATCGAACTCAACTTCCTTTGTCAGAGCTTTGCAAACCCATCTACTATCCTCTGGTTGTTTCCCCTCGTCATCTCCTATTGCAATTCCACTTCTGAGCACTATATTTACATTTGGATCCTGTTCGCACGGCTCAGACCTCATCATCTGCAGGTTTTGAGTCAGTGGATGTGTTAGCGCCCCTTTGTCACGTATCCTCACTATCAGTGTAGGGCAATCTTCCACTTCGTAATCGAACATTGTGCAATACTTGCACGACGGACGTGTTGGGTTAGTGCAATTGTGGGCATAATGTCCTGGTCCTTTGCAATTGTAGCAAAACAACTGTCCTCGACCTCTACATGGTCCTCCTCTGCCTCAGCCTCATCCGCGCCCCTGAAATCCTATCCATACCATGCATGCGCTCTAGCCAGGGGGCCGCGTTTATGCCTGAACACTATAGGCAGGAGTTTTATCCATCATCAATTCATAACTCCTGCAATTAAAATCATCATGCCCTACCAACCTACAAAAGTTATAGAATAGCTGTTGCGGTGTCTCTACAAACTTCTACAACAAATGACAGTTATTCGTGGCATGTTTTCCTGCTACTTGGCATATAACACACCACAATGCAGGCCCCGCGCTAGGTCCTTCCTGAGCTTATGGCCTCAAAGGCATTGATCCTCCTCCTACAATATAGTTCACAAAGACCAGGCAATGGTCCTTGTCATGCCCCTGACTCTTGCATTTCAAGCACCATACCTCCTCACGCACCTCTGGTCGAATCATCATGTCCTACTTCAGACTTCACATCTCATGGTATAGATTCTTCAACTACGCATGGATATACTGAACCCCCAGATTTGGATCTTGCATCGGAGTTTCATGTAGTCTCATGGAAATCTCCAAGGCCTCTGCCTGAGTCGTTATCTTCATTTGTGACAACGCAACCCTTAAGTGTGGTAGTAGCAAAGCCACAAACCACTCCTGATGCTATTTGTCTGTCAAATTCATGTTGGCTTCACGGATTGTACACTTCAACCTCTGATCTAGTTCCCAAGGCATCTCACCTGGTTTCATTGCGATTTCTTTGAATCCCACAATAAACTATACCTCAGATTTAGGCCTATTGAATTCTGTATTCACTGTTGTCTAGATGTCTCCCACTCTAGCATTCGGGTTATCATTAGAGTAATGATATACCATGTTAGTGCACGATCTTGCATAGCACTAAAAAATGTCGCCTTTATATGATCATCTGTAATGCCTTGAGCTTCCCATATAGCCTTCACAACGAACCAAAACTAGTCCAGGTCCTCATTTCCAAAGCCTTTGAACAAATGAAACTTTACCGAATTTTCCGTACTGAACTACGGTGGAGGTGGAGGTGGTATGGGTGAAGTCGTAGGTGATGGTAGTGAAGTTGGAGGTGGTGTGTGTGGAGTTGGTATTCACGGGAATCGTTGTCTTAATAATTGAATAACACTTATTGAGGACCCTTTTTTGCTTCGTTTATGTAAGTTTTTCCACTTCATGTAGTCCCAAACTTCAAGGTAGTTGCATAACCGGTTTTTCGTACAATAACATTTTAATCCAGGTATTCAAAGATTTCATGTACTTACTCATGGTCCTTTGAAAAAGAACCAATCCACCTCACTGTAGCTGACTAAGGTGTCGACCATGAATTCAGTCACAAATCCTCCTATGACACGATCAAGCTAATGATCAATAGCATAGGCGATCTTGTCCTCATATACTTCCAATTTCTGTACTAGTTGTGGGGTCCAAACAATAGGACCGTCAAGTTTCCACCTTCCTTGGCTATCTGCTAGCTTCACGATCCACTCGTATAGCTCAATTGGGAAGGAGAAGAAAAAGATCTCATGGATCTCTATATACAGGTACCTGTCCAACCACTGTTCCTTTGTTAGTCGCAGGTTTTTGTTCTCTTGTGCTGCGAATTCATGGATCTTCCTATCCAAAGAATCTCTGATCTCCTTCTTAGTTGGATTATAGTGACATGAAATCACACATCTCTTATGAAAATTCTGGTCCTAACAATGGAACATTTGTTGGCTTGAGTGGGCTTGACCCAGGTTCATCGTTAATTAGCCTAACAAATCCCTACACTACTGGCCCTTTCGGCATCATCTCACAGAGCACAGACCAAAGTCTCACCCGAAGAAGTATGGGGGGATGCTGGAACCAAGTTTCCACACCTTGAGATGGTTGTGATGTTGGTTAATTCCCTTTATCCCTACCTTTGCGCAGGTCACTTAGCTCTAGGGCTTGCCAGAATAGCCCCTTATTCCACCCTTCAATACCTCCACGAAAGGGTACAATCAACCTTCGTGTAGCCCTATCCTGCTGCTCAGGTACTTTTGTGCTGCTATGGTAGCGTATCATGCAGATTCCCTAATTAATCTAAGTGACTTGCTTATCTTTCTCAACAATTATAGTTAACACCGCGTAAACAGATATCCGCAATTATGTTCAGTTTTCCACTATAATTACATTCATTTGCTCATCATATAAGCATAATAAAGGACATTCATTCATAAGACGACAAGATGCATTAACAGAACAAAGACACGGAAATTGCAGAATATCTCTCTTTATTGATGTCTTCTAAGTAATTACAGACTCTATTCACCCTGCACACACAACTGTAGGGGTCTACACACTCAGCTACGGATTTCTACCCTAGGCCTCTACGCACTCAGCTATAGAGCCTCTACCTATGCTATGAACCAAGACTTAGGCTTCTTACTTCAAAAATATGACTCACTTACATGATTCATTGATTATTATCCTTCTAAGTACTTAGAGCTTAGCTCTTTTTATATAATCCCATGGTCTGCGGACCATGTGTAGATCTCTTACAACCGAATTTACTTTACAAAACTAAGGGCATAAAACCCTTGATGACTGATGACACCTTCATGCTCAGTGACCACAAAATGCGGAGTATTTACAATTTTATTACAACATTTGACATGGCATTTTAGCCCCAAAACTATCCTTGGGGGATCCCACTCCCAACTCTTGGCCACCCTTTGGCCGAAAACTAAATTAAGTTCTAGTCAGCTAAACACGTGGCAAGGTCACATCAAAGGAAATAAATCAGAAATGTGGTCAAGTTAAGTTGTACAAGAGTGGGTGATGAATACAAGAAAGGGTTGCATGATAACTAATAGTAAGCCAATGGTCCAAAAGGAGAAATTATGTACCCATCTAGCTAACACATCACTCAAAGGAATTGACTGTAAATAGAAATATTCCCTAACTTTCATGTAATAGATCATCCATTCAAGATTTTGAGAGTTGGGACAACCTAGAGGAGCCATTGAAGAAGGAAGCTAATCTTGACCATCCTACAGTGAGCACCTACATGAAATGCAGGAAAACTGTAGGAAATAGTGAGAATTGTCAAAAATTCTATGAGGGGGTGCCTAGTACCCAACTATTCAAGAATTCTCTTCAAACAAGGAATTATAGTGAAAGGTAGGTGGCCCATATCCTTTGTTCTTTCATTTGTAAAGAGGAATGGAAAAGAAATTGTCATTTTTTTCTAGTAATTAATGTGTGCATAGAGATAGACAAAATTGTGTGGAGGAATTATATGGAGATTAAGGGAGAATTGTAGTCATCACCCTCATAAACTCTAAACCCTCAGTCACCTCGGAAAGCTCTTAAGCTAAAGCCACCAAACTACATACAATCATATTGATAGAGAGAGAAGATGACAAGAGGTTTCAACATAAGGGAGCCCACAAGAACATCTAATACATCTCCATCCCCCTGTGGTAGAGATATTTAGAAGGCATCAATGGTTATGATTCTTTGAGCTACTTAGAGGCTATGATGATGATGTAGCTCAGGAATTTTCAATGTCACTCACACCTCAAGCTAGAGTCAGTGCCACTATTGTAGTGAGAGGACTGTCAATAACAATTACCCCTAAAAGCATTAACATCATCACTAAACTTCCTCTAGGTTTACAATGGAGAAAAAAGGATGAAACTAGCAACACATATGCCAAGAAGGACTTTTTCCTGGAAGATGAGGAACCAATTGAGGACAAAAATTGTATTAGAAGGGAGAGAATTCCATATCCTTGGGATGAAGCAAGCTATCATATTCTCATGTATATTTCTTGTGAGGGAAGGTTCAATATAGTCTATGGTTACCAGTTTAGACTCCTCCATGAGCTGATATTTGGAGAAGATTTACCTCCTAATAGAAGACTTAGTGTGCCCTACATCTTGTTGCAATAAATAGTAAACATGAGCATCAAGGTACAGGAAGGAAAGCATCAACAATCGTCACATCATGGACTAATCAAGTTGTACTAGAAGGTGCCTTAAGCTAATTAAGAATCCCTATTATGTGGTCCATACTTGCAGACATGGACAGAGAAGATGTAATTCAAGAAATTGAGTATGAAAGAAACACAACCTCTAGTGGTGAGGAATAGGAAGAAGAACCAGAAGAAGAAGAGGAAGAAGAACTGGAAGAAGAAGAGGAAGAAGAGCCTGAAGAAGAGGAAGAAGAACCTGAAGAAGGAGAAGAGGAACATGAAGAAGAAGAGGATGGGCTAAAGGAAGAAGAGGAGGTAGAGATAAATGAAATAGAGGGAGAGAAAAATAGTCGGGAAGAAGCACGAATGGATGAGACATGTCCTGAAATACATATTAAGGAAGGGGAGGAATCCCCAAGAGTGTCTTTTGAACTTACAGAGAAGGAGGCAACTATTGCCTTGACCCTAAGCTCACCCATAAAGTCAATGGGAAAAAGGCAGAGGCATACTCCCATATACTTCAAAACAAGGAGGAGCACCAGGATAAAACAAGGGATACTACAAACACCTACGAAGACTCCTATCATCATTGAAGACTCACCAAAAGGACAAGAAAAGCTAGTCTCCTCAAGAATGAAAGGTGAAGAGGGAACATCAAAATAGGCCTCCCCAAGGTCACCAATCACCTATGTTAGGAGTCCTATCACTAGGTCAACCTCATCAAAGAAAATCAAAGAACTTTTGACCCCCTTTCAAAAATGGAAAAGCCTCCTACATGAAACACATACAATCCTACAGGAAACTCTGTCAACACTACATGAAACACAGAAAAAGGAGCAGGAAGGACAATAGGGACAAAGGAAAGGAAAGGAATCAGCAACACAAGTAAAAGGGGAGACATATACTCCAAACATAGTAAATGGAGAATCCCAAGAGCTGTAGGAACCTAGACCACAACCCAATCTCATCTCCTATTATAAATTCATTGAGGGAGGCAGAGTAATACCACATAAATTTTCCATCCCTCTATTCTTTGAGCTTGAAAAGGAGAGAGCAAGGACACATTCTCAGATGCGAATTGCTAAATCAAAAAAATGTAGAGGATGTGGGCCATATAGAAGAACAAATAATAGAGATGGGAAGAGAGGTGAGTGAGATAAGAGATAGGGAAAGAGTGTTGAACTCTCAACTAGAGGCTAAAAACACATAGTTGAGGAGGCAGGTACAGGAAAAAAATTTCCAATTGGCCACCATGGAAATTTTCTCTATGGAGGCACTCTAGTGCAAGATGCCAACAAAATCATATACCTTGCACCTAAAAGAACAATGGTTGCAATTTCAGATAAAGACCCTAGCAGAACGAGGGACTATGCCTTTCCATGACTATATGTATTTCATTGAGCTCTGTAGCCAAAGCACCCTGGAGGACAGGGCTAAGATATCTCAATTATACTTACATAACTTGGCCTTAACAAACATGAATGTGTGGGACCCTAATCCAAAGTTGGGGGACTTACAGTTGATGGCCTTGGCATCATGGATGAGTCATGAAGAGGCCAGGGCTAAGGAAGTTAAGAGAATGTTGGAAAGAGAAGAAAAAGATCTCCTTTACATTAGAGCGGAACAGATCAATTCCATGGTTTTCATTAGCACCCACAACCTCATCGCCAATAATCCCCATATTGCACTAAGATACCTAGATACACAAGAGCAAGAAGTCACTCATTTTAAGGGAATTTTGAGATTGCTAGGGGATGAAAGCCAACAAGCATGCGAAAGGATGGTGCACCTTACCATACAATCTAAAGATCAGGGAATATCATTCCCTTGAAAGAATGAGGGATGCACTAAGGAGGACCCCATTGTATAAGAAGGCACTGAACGACTCAAATTCAACTAGATTGGATTGAAACTCGATCCACCATTTCTCTTGGGTATGTTAGAAGGATGAAAGGAATAAGAAGAAAGAAAGTAGTGGGAGGAAATAGAGAAGCATGCAGGATTTTATCCACAAAAGGAGGATACATCAACAAAATCTTGGAATGTCAGAGAGGTCACCAAAGCAATGAAAGAAATGGACATAGATTAAGTTGCTCAGAGGATGAGTAACACTTTTAGTAGGGTTGATGATGAGGCTCATCAATGGGTAGATTATATGGACCTTAATGCCACTCTCCAGCTTATTAAAATCAATGCTTCTCACATTTATTTACATGTTTTGTTATCTTTTTCTTAGCGAGAAGGGTAAAGATGATATGTTATGTCTTGTGGCCTAATGTGCATTAATTGCAGGATTTGGAGCAATTTTGGCTAATTAAAGCGCAGGAAATAAAAGTAGACAAGAAAGAGGGATCTTAGGAGTCTGGATCTCCCTCCTCAACTCCTCACTCACTCGAAGATTCCTCCTCCAAATCTCATCAGCTTGGAGTTACAAGCAACCAAGCCATTGAGGTCATTGGCAACGAAGCCATTGATAGTTGAAAACAAGTTGACCTCGAGTTGGGAGCCAAGAATCCATAAATTTAAGGAAGTTGTTGATAGCTTCAGTTGTATAAATAAGAAGGCCAAGAGCCTCATTAGGATTCAACCTTTTTTTGTTGTAGCTAAGAGGCATTTTCGAGCTATGACATTGTGACTAATAACTCTTATGCATTTTTTATATTTTAATGAAAATGAGAAGCATTCCCTTGATCCAACACTAAGTTTACTTAGAGGGATGAAGCTCTTGGGTTAGGGCCCAACCCTAGTAGCAGAGGTTCCTCTTTTAGTACATGTATACTTAGATTACATTCGTAGTTAGTTACTGAAGTGATTTTGGTTTTTTTAATTTGCAAGTATTTGGATGATTAATTAGTTTTCTTCCATTTGTGGATAGATATATCAGTGTTATCATATTTATGGTAAAAAATTCTGAAAACATTGTGACAGTGGCCTTCACCTAATCTCCCTTATGGGATCATGCTTTGAGGGTTCCATTCACTCAGCCCAAAATAACATATTTATTGTTTGATTATTGCATAACCTAGGGCTTCTTGTTGAATAGATCACTGTCTCTAAATTTCTTAGAATTATATGCATTTTTCATTTTGATCTCTTGAGTTGCTACGATTTAGAAGAACTTCCATTCATAAACTTAGCCATTAGCTATTAATAATTTTGTTTTCCTCCATTCAACTCGTATTTTCCATGTATAAATGAATTTGTGCATAAATGAAGAAAAAAGTGTATGTTGTTTCAAGAGCTTTTGATCTACAGGGAGACATCATCTCATTTGCCTCATCCAAGTGTTCACCACCTAAGTTGCCAAAGTCCACCAAACCCTAATCCGAATCCTTGGTTTTGTCATTTTGATCCTAAGAAAAGTGGCCATTTTCCTTGAGCAAATACAACCATCTTGAAGCATTTGATTGCAGGTTGGATAGTGTCCACCTCCTCCATGCCTTATTTCCCAATCAGAAACCTTTCCCACACTTCATTCTACTTTTCTTACCTCATAAGCTTTTGGCCTGTTTCCTATAGTAAAACAGGGCATCCTATAGTAGAACTAGGACATCCTGTAGTACTATAGGAAACCCTGTAACAACCTGTTTTAAGCCCGAATTGAGCAGAAATGGTCATCTGAACCTTGGCTAGGCCTCCACTTGGATTCCATACCCTTGAAACTAGTCCAAACATATTCCTCCATATCCGTCTCCCCTGCCAAAGAACAAGTTGGAAATTAGCATTTCCATTCATAAAACTAAAAATCCAAAAGGGATTTTTCTACAATTTCGAAGTCACTAAATGTTATAAACAATGTTAAGTTAGGTCTATTTTGCAAGTGAAATGTTTAGATGCTTAGCTACATGATTCCATGTCACTTTATAACACCTTCCAATTCAACATGTTCATTTCTTAGAGTAGGCAACATTACCTTTTTGCATTAAGGATAATTTTCCCTTTTCTATTTTGTATTCAAACTCCTTCTAGTTAATAGAAGGCTAGCTTGAAAACCCCTAGTGGTCTATCACCCCAGTTTAGAAGTGACAAGAGTAGACCATTGCATCTACTATGTATACAACACTCTCACCTCTAAGTTTATGTTATCACCCTATAATTTGAAGGCTATAGGGAAAATCACAGGAATGTAACATCAAACCAACTCCGGGATGGGAATCTAGCCCTTCCAATCCCAAAGAGGGCTCTCTTTAAAATTTATCTTTGTTGCTTGAAAATATTAGATTAGTTATGATTGTACTTGGGTTTTGGGTTTTGGAAGATTTATTGTATTCAATTTAATTAGCATCTATTGCGCAATGGAGTCAGAAGGTAAACTAGATGGTTGCATCAATTTCCCACAGAGTGAACTCAGGGAAAGTTTGGAATATTTACTAGATCTTTTAGAATAATAAGTGGATGATGGAAAAACAATGAAAACCTTTAGCAGAACTAAAGAGAAATTAAGAATTATTTAGTGTGGCATTAAGTCGATCATGCAGAACTAAAGAGAAGTTAAGAATTCTTTAGTGTGGCCTTCAATATAAAACATATAGATTGCAAAAGCAGCCAGAATAAGGTACTCAATAGATTGCAAAAGTAGCTAGAATAAGGTACTCAAAAGTAAATCCTATTCATTCATTTCTGTTTTGAAATTGGCATTTAGATGATTACATTGAAGAGATGACAATGAAACACTTTAACATAAGAAAAACATCACCAATATTTAAGCCACAAGAATCCTATGAATGGTCTGCTTAGTATTGTTGCTCTAGTGATTTAAACAAAACTTACGATCCTCCAATATATTACTAATATTTTTGATCTCAAACAATTGACCTCTAATACTTGAAAAGCAGAAGTATTTATACAAAATTTACAAACTGTTTACAATAAATGTTGTCTCTAACAAACATGACATTTTTAGACTATATATGAGCTAAAAGCTCAAACATTATAGATTAATAGTTTTGGTGGAATGTGTTGTGCAAGTGTTGTTGTTGTGGAAGTGGGAGTAGGTAGGACGTGGACCCAAATTTGTGGCTGTGCTGGCAGATGTAGATGTATCTCTCTTTTTCTTAGTAATTCACTCAACTGCTTGCTGATCCTCTGGCTTGATAATCTGAGACTTCCCTCATTGATGGCTGATCTTGTGACTTCCCTACTGTTTAATCATCCATTAGTGTCACAAAATATTTTGGAAAATATATAATAGTATATATATGTATTTCGTCCTTATAGAGAAAACATGTTTGAAAACTTGAGCTGAAAAGAATCTCCATGTAATCTGCTATAAGATCAACAAAAGCATAAGGTATGGCATTTGCTTCTAGGCCTTCAATGACTAATTGATCAACTGTATCCTCAATATCAAACACTGAAACTACTTCTTCATATTTTCCAAGAATTCTTTAGGATCTCGGAAATTATATGACTGAATTTGAGAATGCAAAAGTTTAATGCCATTTTCATATTTTTCAACAACTAACTCAAGAACACATATTTAATTTAAGGAGAAATTTTTCTTGATTTGAAAATAAGAAACACAACTCTTAAAAAGTCTTCATCAAGCTGAAATTCTGATAACTCATCGCTGAATTCATTTAAAATTTCATGAAATGAAATGTTTTCCACAAACCCTATCATCCTTTATCACCATTAATGCTTTGGAATATGGATTATTTGGTTATGGAATTGCTCTAAAATTTGAAGCTCTGGATCTTGAACAATGGAGTTGTCAGGTGAAAGGTACAACCTTCTGGTGTCTAATCGTTGTTCACCATCAACAATCAGATTTGAACTTTGATGCACTTTTTTGAGGAAGATAAAAAGTTTTTTCCCCAGTATGGTTGCCACTATGTTATCACTCAGTAATTTGAAGAATGTAGGACAAATCACAAGAATGTAACATCAAACCAACTTTGGGATGGGAATGTAGCCCTTCCAATCCCAGAGAGGGATTTCTCTGTAAAATTTATCTTTGTTGCTTGAAAATGTTAGACTAGTTATGATTGTACTTGGGTTTTGGAAGACTGATTGTATTCAATTTAATTAGCATCTATTGGGCAATGGAATCAAAAGGTAAACTGGATGGTTGCATTAATTTCCCATAGATTAAACTCAGGGCAAGTTAGGAATATTTACTAGACCTTTTAGAATAATAAGTGGATGGTGGTAGATCAATGAAAACCTTCAACATAACTAAAGAGTAGTTAAGAATTCTTAGGTGTGCTAGGCTTAGGTATTGGGAATGCAGGTCGCATGGAGATGGAGTGGGAGCTAAGCTTTCAGGCTTATTTTTTATGCAAATTTCAATAAAATCCAAGGCTTTAAAACTAGAAGCTCTACAACATATAACCTTTTTGTCAGACAAACCTATTCTTAATGATTTGAAAGCAAGTATTCGGTTTATGCTGGGGTAATATTCAGATGAATCAACAAGGAAATTGGGTGATAAAATAGGAAGCTGAGTAAAGGATGATGCAAAATGGAGAGGAAGCGGGGCGAGTCAGCAAGCCAAAAGCTTCATCATGAGAGCAACAAATAATATCTTATCACTTTGATCTTCATATCCTATCACTTTGATCTTCATATCCTTATATAGCTTAGCCTTAGCCAATACCATAGGTCAAACCCATACTCCAACTCACGTTTTCTTAGATAGGATCTGTTGGGCAGTGGATCCCCCCACAATGGATTTTTGGGGCTTAGAGCCTGAGTTTGGTCAATGTAACATAAAGACCCCACAAAACACGGGCGCAGAGCAAGAGAGTCTAGGGTTGTTCGCCCTAAAATATTGTAATTTAATATAGCATGTGTCAGCCTACCCATGGTTTGTGGACCGTGTGAATGTATAAATAGAGCAAGGCTTTATGTGTAGAAGATAGTTTTGAAGCTTTAGATGTGATCTTGAGTATTATGGGTTTTTAAATGCGATATTCGCTCTGAGTCTATAAGTCCGAGTCTTGGTTGTAGAAATAGGAAGAGGCTCTACAGCTGTCTCTGTAGAGGCTTGGTAGAGTCCGTAGTAATGTGTGTAGACCCTTGTAGCTGAGTGCGCAAGGTGGAATTGGATTGTACTAGAACAGAAAGTCAATAAAAGATAAGTTGACTTTGGAATATTGTGCATTTGATCTATGTGTTTATGTTTTGGTTATATCCTTGAATCTCTTTACAGTTTATGATTGCACGCACTGGTTATAAATGTTAAATGAGTAAATAAGATTACTGGGCCCACAAAATGAAGTCAGATCTATAATAATACCACCGTAATTGTAAGGGATCTAGGCAACGCCTCTTAGCTCTCTGTACAGAGCTACGTGAAGGTCAGACAGCTGTGTGAAGCAGTGAAAGCGTGTAGGATTGGTTCACAACTTTTCCAGACCTCATCAAGACATCCCTAGGGTGCGGAAACCTGGTTCCAGCACCCTCCCATACTACCTTGAGTGAGACCTTAGTCTACGCTCCGCGGACTGTTGCCGAAGGGGCCAGTAGTTTCAGGATTTTTTTTGGCTAAAACACTTTTGAACCTGGGTCAAGCCCCAACTAGCCCACAAATGGTTTCATTGCTAGGACCGAGATTTGCTTAAGGGATGTCTGATGTTGAAACAATGGAGCCCTTCGAAGAAGGAAATTGAAGATTGGTTGGATCAAAAGCTTCACGAGTTCGTGACACAGGAAAACAAAACTCCGTAAATATTCTTCACGTCCTTCTCTTTAGAGTTGTATGATTGGATCACGAGGTTAGTTGACAGCCAGGGAAGGTATAAGCTAGATCAGCCGATAGTGTGGACTCCAGAGTTAGTACACAGGCTAGAGGCATTAGAAGATAAGATCGCACGGGCCATGGACCATTGGCTCGATTGGGTAATAGGAGGGTTTATCATTGAATTTGCGATAGACATGACTGTAAGCTATAGCGAAATAGAAAGACATTTTTTCAAGGGACCGCGAGGTAAGTACATCAAATCTTTGAATACCTAGATTAAGATGATGTTATGTGAAAAACGGGTGTTGCGAATACATTAATGATTGGAATGACGCGGAGTGGAAAGGTCTACAAAGGTATCGAAGGGTTAGTAAATAGTCCCTTAATTTCACCTCTGCAAGCAAGTGAGGAAGAGTGTGCTCAGGTCTCTCCGAGGAGTGTGGTCAGTTTGATTAGGCAGCACATTCCACAGTTACCATCTCCACTTACGCCACCACACGCTTCACCTCCTTCACCTCCATATTCACCCACACCACCTCCACCAAAGTAGCAGTTCACTATGGTGAGTGCGATTAAGTTGCCCATATTCAGAGGAGTAGGAAATGAGGACCTGGATCAGTTCTGATTTATGGTAAGAGCAATGTGGGAAGCACAAGGGGTTATAGATGATAACATTAAGAAGGTTACATTGGTAAGCATGTTGCAAGATCATGCTTTGACATGGTATATCAAGCACTCAAATGATCACTTGAGTGCAGGAATAGAGGAGATCCAGGATGCGTTGAACAAAGAATTTATCCGACCGAAATGAGAGACACAGTCAATCATCGTATTTAAAGAGATTGCGATGCTTCTAGGTGAGACCCCTTGGGATCTGGATCAGATACTGAAGACTATGATCCATGAGGCTAATATGACACTAACAGATGCACAACATCATGTGTGGTTTGTGGCGTCTTTGACACCACACTTGAGGACGACGCTGTCACAACAAAAACCTTCAACCCAGGCAGAGGCATTGGAAATGGCAATAAGGTTGTATGAAACACCGATACAGGATCTGAGATTAGGATTTCAACATATTCACATGTAGCTACATAATCTTTTCCTGGAAATGCAGAGCTTGAAGCAGGATACGGCACCATGGCTGGAGGCGTGTGAGGAAATGTGGTGTATAAAATACAAAGGCCATGACCATGATAAGGATCACTATCCGGTATTCGGGAACTACTTGGCAGGAGAAGGGACAATGCCATTAAGACCAGAGGCACAAGTAGGGCCAAATGCAACACCCCCGCTATGGTGCCTGATCTATTAGATGGGAGGAAAACACACAACAGACAATTGTCATATGTTGCAAAAGTATACACAGACTCTACAGCAGCTGTTTTGTAATTTTTGTAGGTTTGTGGGCCACGACAAGCATACATATCACAACTACTAGTTGATGATGGGGCATACCCTATCCTATAGAATGCAGATATAAATGCGAGGTCTCGACTCAGCTACGCGGATGACACGTTCTGGATTTCAGTGCCGAGGTTGAGGACGAGGAGGAATCGGGGCAGGAAGGGTCCAAGGACAATTAATCTGTTAAAATTGCAGAGGACCGGGGCACTACGCTCGCAATTGTACTAACCCAACGAGAATATCTTATTCACACTTTTCTCAGTTTGATGATGAAGCAATAGATTGTCCTATGCTAATCACACAGATGCACGAGAAAGGGGTACTTCAGTCTACTCCAATGCAGAATATTGAAATGATGAGCTCTGAATTGCATGAAGAAGATCCCAACGTGAACATGATGCTCAGAAGCAGTGCAAACACCGGGGAAGATAAGGGGAAGCAACCTGAGGAATATACGTGGGTTCGCAAGGCTCTTACAAAGGAACCTGAGTTTGAATTGGAACACACAAAGGATACGTTTATAGAAGCTAAGAAGAGCTTCGCGAAGGCCTCTACTCCAGGTAGTAAGGATCAACTAGAGCCAGGAATGGATCCTTATATGCTTACTACCTTTTTGGAGACATGCATAAAGCTGCTGCGCGATAATAGGGTAGTGAAAAGACTACAAGAATTGATAATTAGGTGCACAGGGTTAGGTGAACCTCGCGTAGTTCAGAAACTAGGAAATCATACATTGCGCACTGGGAGGGAGATGAGGTTAATGGCACAGATTGGCGAATATGAAATGGATCAAGTAATCCTAGACCTAGGTTCAGACATGAATGTGTTACCAAAGTAGACATGGGAACGCATGGGAAGTAGTGCATTATAGTGGTCCCCTATTCAATTACGAATGGCGAACCAACAAAATATCTTGCCCATGGGAAGGTTGCAAGGGGTAACAGTGGATATCGAAGGCGTGAGCACGCAGATGGACTTTGAGGTAATAGAGATTGTTGATGATAGCAATCCTTACCATGCATTGCTAGGAATAGGTTGGGCTATGGATATGAATGGAGTCATCAACCTAAAGAAGCGAAAGATGATTTTCAAGAAAACGTCCCTATGCATAGTAGTTCCACTAGATCCAGTCGATGGAGCGTGCTACACTGAACCTGTGTGCGATGATGACAACTGCAATGAGATGGATTGCATTTACCAAATAACGGCACAGGACTAGGATCGAGTGAACTTGACCATAGATGGGAGAATCTCATGGGAACATGACAATTCCTATACTTTGGATTTAAATGAAGGAATAGAACATTGGAAAACCGGTTGCACGAAGTGACAAGGCTGAGTTGCAACATGATGATTAGATCACTGCAGCATGTGACAATCGAAGCAAGGAAACTGCTAACCTACGATGACATAATAAGAGTGGGGAAATTCTTGGACAAAAGTGCAGTACCGGAACAATAGCAGTATGATGTGCTGGGAGGGGCATTGGATGTGACATCCACATGATGGTGGGGTACACATCAGAATACTATGAGGAACTGGCATGAATGCGAAAGACAGACACACTTACAGTTTGGAAGTCCCCAGTGTCAAATGCAAGACAGGCCGCCAGGATGAAGCTATTTGCACACCCACCTGGGTTGATGGGTGTAGACATCAAGGAAAATTTTAAGGATGGAAAATTTTCTTGAAGTTTAGAAACATTGGCGAATCTCACTAATCCCTAATATGCAAACTATAATTTTTTCAATGATATATTTGTAAAATTATTCAAATTTATAATGATTTATCATATAGCCACTTATTAATGTTGGCAATTTTTAAGGTAAAATAATTTTATATTCTAAAATTTGGGCGAATCATCTTTTATAAAAATTGGACATTGGTGAATCGTTTTTTGGAAAAATCATGGAAAATTAGCCCACTGGGCGAACATTAGCCCCTAAAATTTTCCATGGTAGACATGTGCTGTGTAAACACTTCCCAGACTAAGGGTCGGAAATCAGAACTCGATGCGGTAGCAGAGAAGGTGATGCACTCCATAAACAATCCACGATGGAGCATTCAAAAATATATGTGGAGTGAGGAACAGAGTTCACTAGACGAAACGAACCAATTGGGACCTACGCATACCAGTGGTTCGATGGGCTTATAGGGCCATAAGCAAAAACCAGACCATGGAAATGACTCGAACATTGACAAGAAGAGACACAACCAAGAGGACAAAGAAGAATCATCAAACCATAGATTCTGCAGTGGGGATAGGATGTGAGGACCTGGGTAAAGGAATTAGGCAGTTGTAGGAAGCCATTCGGTGAGGGAGCTTGAAACTTCACAAACTTGATGAAGAGTGGGCATAGCTAAGAAATAAAAGAGTGACATTGGATGAAGAAATTAGCAAACTGGAAATTGAACTTGCACAAGCAGGCCGTGAAAAGCTAAGTGTGATAAGACCAAGTCTAGCCAACCCTACTATTAAATTAGAAAGAGTGGCGACCTTGCTAGCATGGTTGTGACAACACCTTATTAAACAGGGGAGAGTACCATCCAAGGGAGAACGCGATGCATTACCAGACGCAAGGGTAGTTGAAGTGTGCCGATAGCCTAGGATAGCAGGGAAATTGAAGCATCACACTAGGGGTGTGACCACATGACTATCTGAAGGAAGCACAGTCTCAACACTCCAAGTAGTTGAAAGAAAGCATGGGACTATAAACGAGTCTACAAGAGAGTTGCGTGGGAAGGAGGTTCCGCGCAAGGCCAGTATGTCACAGGTACCATGGTCTTGCAGAAGGGGCTGGCGGTAGGCTGGGAGGTGACTGTTGATGTCACTATTCATGACAAGAAGTTTAATTTAAGGTAGAAAGGAGTGGGCAACGAGCCATTAAGTCAGGAATTAAGAGCTAAATTTGAGATGATCTGCTGTCAAGAAGGTATTAATGACTAAGAAGTGAAGGGAATAGGTGAAGTCAAATTCAAACACTACTATAAAATCCCATGGGGTAGCCTCGAGACAATACTTGGTTGGTTGAGATGTGAGCTAGTATCGAACATTGATCACCAAGCTACCTTTCCACCCGTGAGTACACAACCGAACAAATCCAGTAGAGAAACGATGATAGCTACGAGAACTAGAGTATGATTCGCGGAAGTTACCCCAAAGCCCCGTGTGACCCAAGAGGAGCCTAGAGAGGTGGCAGATGCACCAGAGGTTCCAAAGTCAGGAAGCACACCGTGACCATAGAAAACCAAGCAACTGATGGGGCTAGTCCGGGTATCACCACAAAACCCATGAGTTAGTAAATTGTCAATGACAGAGAAGGGCAAAGCTGTCACCCCTGAAACAGAAGAGGAAGAGGAATATTTGCAAGCCCTGATCGCCCAAACTAAAGTGCAGGACGATGAGGTGGAGAATGTTTCCCAAGTACCTTCGGTAATAACATTACCCCTCTACATCTTCCCATTGAAAGGGACAACAAAGATACTGAAGGACCTGGAGGCCATGAAGAGTGCACTCCAGACCCCGCTTCTTCTGGATGAACTAAGGTTTGAAGGTCCGCCATTGGGATGGGTACCTAATATAAAGTTCAAAGACTGGGACCTCATGGATAGCAAGAAGTTCCCACAGCTGGCCGCAAAGCAATTATTGCAGTAGAAATGGTTGTTTGGAGAAGGCTAGGTTACTGCATCTACGGTGGATACCCCACTACCACCACGCGTCCGGCATGATCTTTGTCATTCGGCAGCTACTGTGTCTAGTACATGATGGGTATCTTTGGCTATAGGAGCCGATTCCCATCATGGTCAACTTAATTCACCAGATTTATCGATTTCCCATCGAAGGAAACAATCTCGCAGCCATAGTAGGAAAGAGCGGCGACTTGGCCCTCACAGAAGTGATGAAGGCCAAATATAAGCTGGAGAAGAGGAAGTGATGGTATGTAATAGCAAGCATCAAGGAAAAAGGGGTGTGCATCACCACCCAACTGCTGGTCGGGAAGCTCAAGAAGAAATGTCGTGCAGATGAGGTTTCAACATCTGTGATTGCATTGGCAGAGCAGTCTACAGAGGGGGTCTAGTTCAATTGGGAGCATTTTCTCTGTGATGAAGTTTTGACAAATTATCATTAGGCCCAGGAGTAGGTAAGACCTTCCACTATGTGTGGTTGCTCTTATCCATGATGTTGGTTATAGGGGAGCTACCGAAGGATAACCAGTTTCCCACCATTGAGAAGAACCTACTCCAAGCCGCGAGGTACACCTCGCTCTGAGTGATGAAAGACGCGACAAGGGTTCGTGAGATCAAGGTGGTTTAGACATTCATGGAGGCGAGCATCCAAACTTGGATCAATCGCAGGCCATGTTTGTCCCCGACAGTATACAACAGTTTCCAAACCATGACAAAATTCAAAGCGGATATGCATAATATGTATATCCGAGCGTGAAAGGATCCAGCATGAATGTGGGTGAAGCTTCCATTCATTGGAATGGACGATGCAATATTCAATGTAATGGTAGCATGGTCTCAGGAGTGGCATGCCTTGGACTTGATAGAACTAGAAACGATCGCAGCTCAGCAGCGAAAGAGGGAGACCAAGCTGCACATTGTGAAGCTGGCGGAGAGAAAGCACCAGGAACTGAAAGCACCCATGTAGCAGGAGGTGACTGAGGCAATGGCGATAGTGCAGATGGCAAAACCCACAACCAAGCCCACTAAAGAGACTGAGGAAGGTTAGGAAATGTCCATGGAGTAGGACATATAGGGAGAGGATGAGGGAGAGGAACGTACAACAATGTTGACCCAACTCAAGAGGTCGTGCATTTAGGAGAAGCCAACCACATGGAAGAAGACAAAGACAACGAAGACCTATGAGGGAGCCCTTCTTGACAATGGCAAACTATTTCATGGTGTCATTAAGGATTCTCTTGAAGAATTAATGACAGAGAAGAAAACTGTTTTGGTGGCACTCAGAGCGCAGTTGCAGGCCTTACAGGTGTGAAACCTAGGAGTGATGACACCACACCTTGCAGAAGGTGCAGCCGAAGCTAAGAAGATGTTGCGCGCCCACACAATGAACACTTTGGTGTTACTAGAAGGTGTCATCTTAGCAAAGGTCGAAGGTGACATGAGGGGCTGGGGGTTGAAATTAACTGCCCTTCCCAGAGAAACCCTATACCAGTTGCAGGATGGGATAACTACTGAGCTTCGCGCCAGGGAGGGCTACACTATCTAGGTCTTGAGTAAGTAGAAGGAAAATTTAGACCAGATCAGCCTATAGCATGAAAACCTGGTCACCCACAACCAAGTATTAGAACAGGTAGTAGAGGAGGCCTGTAGTAGCATTTCGAATTTTACTGTGTTGGAGGAACTCCGCACCGCAGAAAAAATTCACCAACTGGCAGTAGGAGTCTATCGAACTTAGGAGGAGGCCATGAAGGTTCAGTTGGAGCTAAAGTTATAGATCACAGAGCTGCGACTAAAGGCACAATAGTCTACACCACCCAAAGTCAGAGAGCGATGGCACCACACCATTCAGTCAGGGTTGCAAGAAATAGAGCACGCCATACAGGACTACATGGGATTGTTGGATCAGTCCCTCTTCACGCGCACTTCACTACAGGAGGACCCGACGCTACAACAAGTAGAGATAGAAGCACAGGAATTGCAACAGGCCTATGACAATGTCCGGGGGATCACACAGACAGTCGCCCTTACTAAGTGATTGGCCAAGATGTGGGAGGCCCAGGCTCTAAAGGCACAGGTGGACATCGTGCATCAAAAAGAAGCAGTGCTTAAAGAACGCATCCATCCTTGGCTCGAGGAAGCATTCATGGTCACCGCCACAATCGAGGGGATGCTGGCACAGATGCAGAATACATATGTGCAAAGGAAAGAGGGTGCCTCTAACAATTATGTATTAGAGAGTCAGGAAAAATTGATACAACGAATAGTGGAGGAATGTGTGGCAGATGTTCGTGAAGCAGAGAAGTTGCTAGATGGACTCTGAGCAAAGATCACTGCACCATCCGAGTGACTCGGGACGAGTCACGTTGATTGTGTTGAGGTCATGTTGGGAAACATATCCTACCATAATGGATTTTTGTCTTAGAGCCCGAGTCTGGTCAATGTAATGTAAATACCCCGCAAAATGTGGGCACAGAGTGCGAGAGTCTAGGATTGTCCACCCTAAAATATTGTAATTTAATATAGCATGTGTCAACCTACCCATGGTCCACGACCATGGGAATGTATAAATAGAGTGAGGCTCTATGTGTAGAAGACAGTTTTGAAGCTTTAGATGTGATCTTGAGTATTTTTGGTTTTTAAATGTGATATTTGCTCTGAGTTTGTAAATCCGAGTCTTAATTTGTAGGAATAGGAAGAGGCTTTGTAGCTCTGTGCGTAGAGGCTTGTTAGAGTCCGTAGTTATGTGTGTGGACCCCTGCAGCTGAGTGCATAGGATGGAATTGGATTATACTGGAACAAAAGGTTAATAAAAGATAACATGACTTTGGAATATTGTGCATCTGATCTATGTGTTTATTTTTCGATTATATCCTTGCATCTCTTTACAGTTTATGATTGCGCGCACTAGTTATAAATGTTAAATGAGTAAATAAGAATAGTAGGCCCACAAAATTTAGTCAGATCTATAATAATACAACCTTAAGGGTAAGGGATCTAGGTAGCACCTCTTCGCACTCTGTACAGAGTTATGCGAAGGTCAGACAGTTGCTCGAAGCTGTGCAAGAATGTAGGATTGGTTTGGGACCTTTCCAGACCTCATCAAGACATCCCTAGGGTGCGGAAACCTGGTTCTAGCACCCCCCATACTACCTTAGGTGAGACCTCAGTCTGCGCTCTGTGGACAGTTACCAAAAGGGCTAGTAGTTTCGGGATTTGTTTGGCTAAAACACTTTTGAACCTGGGTCAGGCCCCAACAAGCCAACTGTTGGGCTGTGTTATATTCTTTCCATGACTAACCTACATAGTGAACCGGGGGGTTAGAGGGGGGCGGGTAGCCCCCGTCTATGGGGTCTGGGGCAGTGCCCCGGGAAATTTTTTTTTGGACCCTATATTAGGTAGGGCAAACCTACCTATGGTTTTTGGTCCATGGTTTTGGACACGATGGCTTTTCGGTCCATGGCATTGGATGCTTCAGCATGTATAAATATGTATTGTAACATTGACAGGAACATAATGAAAAATCAAGCTGGTAGTCCCGATTTTGGGATCCAGTGGGAAATCTCTATGTATATGTGTTTTATGTGTTATGCTCTCACATTTTTATTTTTCCTGTGATTTAGAATTCGTATGCAGGTAATTTCTGTACGGGGTTAAAACCTACATTTGGTGTCAGAGCTGTTTTGGCTTCAAGGGGACGCCTTTGTTGCTGAGGGGTTTCGCTCGGGCCTGTGGTAGACCCTGTTCAGTGGGAGATCTGCGAGATCGATTCTGGTAGTGAAAGAACATGGCGAGCAGCGAAAAGATAAAGATTGAGAAGTTAAATGGTCAGAGTTTTGAGTTGTGGAAACTCAAGATGGAGGATCTGTTGGTGGATAAATATCAGTGGATCGTGGTAGATCTGGGTACTAAACAAACGAGAGTGACCGATGAAGAATTGAAGAAGTTGGATCGGAAAGGAAAGAGCACAATACGATTGTGTGTCTGAGATTCAGTATTGTTGAATGTATCAGGGGAGGCTACGACGAAGGCTCTGTGGGACAAGTTAGGGACTTTGTACCAATCTAAGTCTCTGGTGAATAAACTATTCCTGAGGAAAAAGTTGTATAACCTGAGGATGAAAGATGGAGACTCGATGACAGAGCATTTTAATGCATTTAATACTGTGGTAAGTCAGTTATCATTTGTTAATATTAAAATTTCAGATGAAGATAAGTGCATCAGTTTGTTGTGTTCTCTACCAGATTCGTGGGATAGTCTGGTTATTGCAATAGGTAGCAATGCAATTGCTTTGCAGTTTGATGAAATAGTCTCAGCCTTGCTGACGGAGGAGATGAGACGGAAAAATATGGACAACCAGAATGGTGATGCCTTGTCTGTACAAGGACGGTCCCAAAATAGAAACAAAAATAAGTCATCGAGTGGGAGATCTAAATCTAGAGGGAGATCTAAATCTCTAGGAAAACCTACAAAGGTGGTGTGCTGGAAATGCGGAAAGGAAGGGCACTTCAGAAGGGAGTGTAAATCTAAAGCTCCTGATAAAGGAAAGGGATCTGATGATGCTCCTTCTGCAGAGGCGAAAACCACCTCAGATGAAGGTGGGGATGTGTACTTAGCTTCTTCAAGTACACATGTAGATCATGAAGCATGGTTAATTGACTCAGCTGCATCCTTTCACTTCACTCCCCATAGAGTGTGGTTCTGCGAGTATGAGAAATACGATGGTGGTGATGTCTTCTTAGGAGATGATAGGAAATATAGAATCATTAGTCGTGAAAAAGTAAAGTTGAAGTTGCAAGGTGGAAGGGTTAGAACCCTTCCGAGTGTTTTGCATATTCCTACATTGGCCAAATATTTGATTTCTGTAAGCAAGTTGGATGATGCAGGTGTAAAGACAGTGTTCGAGAAGGATACTTGCAAGATGGTTCGAGGAGCACTGGTATTGATGCGGGGAGTTCGGATTAGAACTCTGTACAAGTTGCAAGGTAGCAATGTTATTGACGAGTGCAATAGTTCTATGGTTCCTGAAAATGGAGCATAAAATCTAGTGGTCTCTGGAGAGAAGACCATGCTATGGCATCAAAGGCTTGGACATATTGGAGAGAAGGGCCTTCGAATACTTCATGGTAAAGGTATGGTAGAAGGTATGAGTAATAGCTCTCTGGATTTTGATTTATGTGAAAATTGTGTATAGGGAAGCAGAATCGGGTGAGTTTCCCCTCTGGTGGTAAGAGGACGAAACAAATATTAGAGCTTGTGCACAGTGATGTGTTTGGACCTGTGGAAGTTCCATCACTGGGTAAGTCTGTGTACTATGTATCATTTATAGATGACTTCTCAAGGAGTACATGGATATATTTTCTTAAGAAGAAATTTGAGGTCTTTGATAAGTTTAAAGAATTTAAGGCTCTAGTGGAAAACCAGACAGAGAATAAGATAAAGGTACTGAGGACAGATAATGGTGGAGAATTCTACAACAAGGAATTTGAAGAATTTTGTAAGAATTGTGGTATAGCACGACAAAAGACTACTCCATATACACCTCAGCAAAATGGATTCCACAGAAGAATGAACAAGACATTGATGGAAGGGCAAGGAAGTATGCTCAGTGTGCCGGGTTAGACAGGAATTCTGGGCAGAGGCGGTGGATACTGCATGTTACCTGGTCAACAGGTCACCTTCATCAGCGTTGGATGATAAGACTCCACAGAAGTATGTACTGGTAAGAAACCCTCTCTTTCACATCTGAGGGTATTTGGATGTGATGCATATGTACATGTTCCAAAGGAGAAACGAACCAAGTTGGATAGTAAAACTGAAAAGTGCATCTTTATTGGGTATAAGGATGGTTTAAAGGGTTATAA
>APFE031233141.1:158475-196874 GCA_000404065.3 Pinus taeda | reverse complement strand
TAGCCCCCCCTGTTTGAGGGGTTTTAGGGGGGCGGGTAGCCCCCCTCTACGAGGTCTGGGGCAGCGCCGCAATTTTTTTATTTATTTTGGACCCTATATTAGGTTGGGAAAACCTACTTATGGTTTTCGGTCCATGGTTTTGGATGCGATGGTTTTTCGGTCCATGGTATTGGATGCTTCAGCATGTATAAATATATATTGTAACATTGAAATGAACATAATGAAAAATCAAGCTGGTAGTCCCGATTTCGAGATCCAGTGGGAAATCTCTATGTATATGTGTTTTATGTGTTATGCTCTCGCATTTTTATTTTTCCTGTGATTTAGAATTTGTATGCAGGTAATTTCTGTATGGGGTTGAAACCTACACCAACATGATTAAAAAAATTGTTACTAGGACCAATACCATAGGGCAATACCATGGTAAAGACCCTTGGTATTTAGAATACCAAGGTGCGGAAACCGTACGCGCCTTTACTTCTTCATATTTGCATGTGTACGCAGATTTTCTTCACAAAATTTGTGTATATTTCTTCAAAATTCATCTTTATTATTTCTCTGTCTTTGAACTGTTATGCCTTTGATCAAATTCGTTATCACATGTAGACACATCCTGTTGAAATCTTCATCAAGTTGCTTTCCATCAAAGGAAAAATCATCAAATAGGCTTCCATTATGGAAAGCACAATAGTCATAACGCCAAAAATATCTGCCTTTGGAATTGATGGCAAACACTTTAGTGCTTAGTCACCACAACCTGTAGATACCTATAAAACACATCAAGCTAAGCACCAAGATTTTCAGACACCAAGTTACTCCCCACCTTTGACATCAAGGGAAAAGGGTTGACCAATAACGAATGAAGTCTTCTCTCTTGAGTGATGTATATATGACCTATTGCGTATGAACTCTCAATACTAACCATGACCATGCTCCCCCCTGAGCACATGCTGAAATGTACAATGAAGTACACGCGTTTATGAATCAACTTAGTATGACTTTTCCTATCACCAAGGACTCAAACTTACATCATTCACCAAACACAATGGGGTTACATATTTGACTCAACATTACATAAATAACCCTATCATAGTGGGGTGCAATATTTTACTTCATTATTACATCAACAACCCAATCATAGTCGGGGTTATAACTTAAATCACATGCCCAAAAAGACTTGACCACAATATCCATACATGACTGATTTTGACAATGGTTATATCATAGGTCTTTACATGAACTTTACATAAAATGATAGATATGACATTTATAACAAAGATAAAGACCTCAATAACATTATGATAGTGATCAACAACTATCATGCACCACATATGATTAGCACCATAAGTATCTGTCAGCATCACCAAGAACAACAACCTGTACATTTCCATCATCAATTCCCAAGATACGATAATGTAGCTTCAATATCATCAATCTGTGACCACGTATGCAGCAACAACAAAAATCATATCATCATAAAGTAAGATAGGGAAGTGTAGCATCATTATTCATCATCATAAAAAATTCCATGTTTCCAAGTATCATCTAGCAGATGTAGCACTAGCATAATAATGATTTCTTAGAAACATCATTCTTCATACAAGGAAGAATTATTATACCAATACCACTTCATCAAGAACTTATTTCACCAATATGCAACTCAACCAGGTATCATGTTAATGAACTTTAGCAACATAAGAAACAATACAAACATAATGCCAACAATGAATTATTAGAAGCATAGCAAATGCCCCCCCAAACCTGTGCCAACTATTCACTGTCAAATCCAGTCATATCATCTCATGTATCAATAAGAATCATCAAAATATCTTCATCAACCAGTCATCCTTCAAGGTATCAACACATTATAAAGGTCAAAAGAACTTCTAAATATCAACAAAAAACTGTAATCATCAACCATCAAAACAGGAAAGCCAAACAATAATTGACTAAACCATATCAAACCCCTTCCTGAGTTTGTCCCACTATTTACTCATCATACCAAGACATACACGAATGTTGAGTTCAGAACTCACGTACACATGTGACTTTTCTTTATAGGATATGGGTACAAAAAAGTGAAATATTGAAATTTCACACCTTCAGCTCCCCCTGAGTCTGTTTTGTCTATACTTGTGCATTGTTACTACACTAGATACACTATCAGTAGTATAAGAAACACGATAATCAAAATAAACCATGGGAATTGTCATCAAGATAACCATGTATTACTCCCTCTAAGGTTACAGATCATTGATTCCAAGGACCTGATAATCATATTTTGTTTTCATGAGGTCAAGTACCTCTCACCACTTTTTTAGTCACTGTTAGAAATATTCGTTTAAGAAAAAGGGACTACAATAGAAACCATAGTTTTTTACTTTTAGTCTAAATATTTATCATATTTATGAGAATTTTGTTCTTTAAATACATATAATTTGTCTGGATTTATATATCCCCTTTCTATGACTTTTCCAATTAATTCATGCATAACCTTGCACTTGGTTGATGTAAACACAATTATACTTCCCTTATCTGCCATTTGACTTACACTTAGAATATTCTTCTTTAGCCTTTGAATTAATAAAGAATCAATTGCTCATCTAGTTTTATTAATTCTGGCTTTACCTTGTCTTAGAACTTTTGTTGAAATGTTAGTTCCAAGAATAACATTACCATGTTGGTTTTTCCCGAGAGACTCTATTTTATTCTTATCTCCAGTCATGTGATGATTTGAATTGGAGCAGATTAGTAATTTTGTGTTATTTCCCCATTCATAAATAAACCCAATATACTTATCATTTTCTTTTCAAGTGCTTGAGGATTCAAAAATGTTTGCAATCAACAGATTCCCATGAGAGTTTCTTATGTTAATGTTATAAACAATTTAACATAAGAACATATGTTGAACAACAACAATATAATAGAAATTAACATCAATATACAAAACACAACAAGAACATGATAAAGGAGTTCACCCCTCCTAGGCTACATCTCCTTGGTCCAGCTTCCAATGTCTTAGGCCTCTCTATTATGCTCAAATTACATCAAAATTGTGTTTACAATGCTCAGATTCCTCTAAAACCTGTCTCAATGAGTTCAAAATACTAAAAAATTCCTACATAGCCTCTTTTTTCATCTAATTTGGATAAGAACAGAAGAAATTATGTCTTCTCCAAGTTTCTCCACTAATTGTTGCACAAAATGCTCCAAAACTGACCAAAACCCCTTTTCTGCTCCAAAATTCGCTAAGGAATCGAAAATCTCGCCACACTGCTAGCCATATCATGTTGACCATATCACAATCCCAATCAATGATTTTAGGTGGGTGGAAGGTATTTCTTTAGGGGTGGAACACTCTGATGCGATATAGGTGGATTTGATGGAATATTAAATTGTGGCATAAAGAACCATCATGTCTGAGATCTTATTGGTCGTTTCATTCGGTAATTGGCTATGGGCTCTTTAACATAGTGAAATATTTGTTATGCGATATCACAGATCCCCTAGAACATAAAACTGCAACACAATAATGTATCGCATCCGGAATTGAAACTGCGTATGTGTAGGGACTGATACCTGTTTGTTGATCCCTTTCACCAATTGTGATTGCGATTTGATCGCATCACAACTCAACATATCGGGGGCTGATTTGAGACGCATTTTCCTCCTATCGTTGTAATATGTAATTTCCAATGGAGAATGGTAGGCTACCACTTGGCACCTCCTTATTGGCTGAAGACCTTGCCACATCACCCCAATCTTGCCATGTAGGCAAGTCAAATTTGAACTTTGAGTTTCTCTAACTTCTTCATACGAACTCGGATTTGAGTGGCGTTCACACCATTGGATTCAGAATGATGAGATATTCAATATAAATCTCCTTTTGACAAGATTATGACACTTTTATTTTTAAGCATAATTCTAAGCACCTGATCACTCCTCCCCATTGGAAGCCTTTTGGACCCCAAAAGGATCACTTTCAGTTATTGAACAAATGAGGATACTGTTCCCTCACCTTCACCACTTCAATCCATTTTGCCTTTGATGGATGTGTACCTTTGATCCAGATTTAAATAGGAACGGAACAAATTACAGAGATAACCATAAACACAGAGATGCAATGGAAATAATACTTCATTTCGTTAATGTAAAATACTGAAATATGCTTACAAACAACAATGGAAATAAACCAGCTAGGGCCACGGTAACTTATCTCTGAGAAGAGATGTGGCAGCTACATGCCTCTGAACTATGTTACAATGAGGCTCGAAGGCCTATTTATTGTTTAGAAATAATAGAAAACCCTAAACATCCAGAAACCTAACCCTAAAATATGAAACACCAAACTGTGGGCCCTGTTTGGGTAAATTGGTACATCAACTTCCTGGGGTCGTAACTTTGGCATACGATCTCTGTTTGACGTGCACAATATCTTGTTAGAAAGATCTATTCAAGGAATACAACTTTGGGAAGAGAAATATCGGTCCATGGACTCATGTTTCTCCCATTTTTTCCAAAAAATTTCGTTTAGGGCCTCAAAACGTCTCCGGAAGTTCAGGACTCGAAAAACTGCTAAAAATAGTAAATTCTGCTACAGTTAAGGAAACTGAAAAGCTTTAACAAACAATGGTGGGGGTCTAAGTGGACTTGGTAGGTGGCCACGAATATCCACCTAGATCATTCCTCCCCCCTTAAGAAGCAATGGTCCCCATTGCGTTGAGTTCCTCCATGAGATGAGGAAACTTCTGCTGAACTTGGTCCCTGTTGAGCCACTTGCCCTGGTGAAGGAGTTGGCTTGCTTTGACAACTCGATAGAGTTGGATATTATGCTAGTGAGTGTGCTTGATCTATGTGTCCATGATATGATCAGTTGCAGCTTTTTCCATGCAATCTGGATTTAACTCTGTGGGTGTGAGTTGTTCTACAATGTTGGATGTGTCTAGTAATGGTGGAAGGCAATCCACATTGAACATTGGGTGTAGACCAAGGAATGGGGGAATGCTGAGCTCAAATGCATTGTCTCCCATAACCTTGGCAATGGTGTAAGGACCATATCGGAGTGGCCTGAGTTTCTGATAGGCTCGAGTAAGGTGTTCCTTTTGCAAATGCAACCAGACTTTGTTGCCCACCTAAAACTTGTGTGGCACCTAATGTTGATCATGTTGCTACCTGTACTTGGCATTTGATTTCTCCAGAATGTCATAGACCTGTTGGCGAATATGCTGGATGTGTTCAATGAAGTTGTTTTCCTTATTTTCTTCGGACTGGACATGAGCCAAATCTACATGAGTAGCTACAAATGGCATGGCCACATCAATGGGACATAGTGGTTGGAATCCCAAGCCCACCTGAAAAGGGCCATGGCCACTCGAGCTGCGGAGAGCTCGGTTGTAGATGTGCTAAACACAGGGGAGGCTCTCATCCCATGTGCATGGATGCTTTGAGTTGTACATGTGCATAATGTGTACGATCATCTTGTTGACAATCTCTGTCTAGCCATCAGTTTGAGGATGGAAGGTTGTGGACTTAGTGAGTTTGGTGTCGAGCATTGACCAGAGACTAGACCAAAATGTACTAAGGAATCTTCTATCTCGATCTAAGATAATAGACTGTGGGATCCCAAAGTGTACCCACACTCGTTCAAAGAAGAGTTTAGTAGTGGATTCTATTGTGATATTCTTCTTGCAAGTAGCCATAATGGCCATCTTCGAGAACCTATTGATGACCAAAAAAACACAGTTGTTTCCATGATTACTGGAAGGTAGGCCTGACATGTAATCGATGGAGATGGATTCCCAAGGTTGACTAGGGGTAGGTAGCAGGGTATAGAGGCCTTGCTTCTTGATTGTCAGTTTAGCAATGGTGTAGGCAGTGCATGATCTAATGTACTTCCCGACATCCTGTTAAAGATTCGGCTAATAGAAATAATTTTTTAGCACTGCCACCATTTTCTCAACCCAAAAATGTCCAGTAGCTCGCCTGTAGTGTGCTTCCCAAATCATCTTGGCACGCTCGCTTGAAGGAACACAAAGGTGACCGAGGTGGCATAACAGGGCATCTTGGAGGTGAAAATATGGAACATGCTAACCCTCCAAGAGTGTTTGGTATGTGTGGCCAAATTTTGGATCGCTTTTGTAGAGAAGTGGCCATTTAGAAGTCTCGTGCCTGCAAGAGTTGAGCACAGTGGTTAACGCCATGATCGCTAGTTGATTGAGGCAATCTGCAACATTATTGGTGCTAACGTTCTTATACTTGATATTCAAATGGAACTGTTGCATGTATGTGGATCACTTCTAATGGCAATCATTCTGCAATTTCCCTTGGGTTTGTATGAACTACAGGGGTTGGTGATCTGTGTGGATGATCGTTTCCTTCCCCAAAATGTAATGATTCCATTGTCGGCAGGCCTGCATAATGGAATACATTTCTTTGTCATAAGTGGGATACTTCCGGACTGTGTCTGACAGTGTCTCACTGTGATATGCCACTAGATGCTCATGTTGAGTAAGGATTGCCCCAATAGCATAGTCAGAGGCATCTATCTTGACCTCAAATGCTTGTTGCAAGTCTGGTAATGTGAGCATTAGTGTCGTGCAGAGATGATCTTTCAACTTTGTGAATGCCTTCTGTTGAGATTCAGACCAAAAGCATTTTGATTTTGCTCCTCCCTTGGTGACTTGAATCAAGGGCCAAGTGATATGAGAAAATCCCACCACGAACCTGTGGTAGAAGTTAGCAAGACCTAGAAGGTTGTGGAGCTCTGTCAAAGTGGTTGGAGATGGCCAATCTCGAATGACTTAGATCTTGGCTAGATCCACATGCACCCCCTGTTCATCAATAATTTATCCCAGATACTGAACCTGGGTCATGCCAAAAGTGCATTTCTCCAAATTGGCTTGTAACTTGTATTGTCAAGTGTTTGGAGAACCTATCGGATGTGGTGGAGGTGCTCCTCCCAACTTTGGCTAAAGATCAGGATATCATCCAAGTATACCCCTACAAATGAGTTGGTGAATGGCTACAAGATATCATCCATTAGCCTCATGAAGGTTGCAGGAGCATTTGTCAATCCAAAAGGCATAACCAACCATTCAAAAAGTCCCTCCTTGGATTTGTAGGAAATATTCCACATATCGGAGGGTTCGATTGGTACCTAGTGATATCCTGACTTCAAATCGATCTTTCTAAAATATTTTTCCCCCTCCAATTGGTCCAAGAGGTCATCAATCTATGGGATCAGGTACCTATTATGGACAATGATCTTGTTCATCACCTGATAGTCAATACAGAGTCTCCAAGGCCCATCCTTCTTCTGTACCAACACAATCGGGCTCCTACAGGGCGATGAACTTAGATGGATGTGACCTTTATGTAGCAACTCCTAAATCTGCCTCTAGATTTCATCATTCTCTAGAATGGAGTACCGATAGATTGGTCCATTGGGCAATGGCACACCTGGGGTCAGATCGATGGAGTGATTGACCTGACAGTGCAAAGGAACCCCTGCAGGGGAGGTCAATATGTCCTCATACTCCTCCATGACCTTTTCCATCTGTAGTTGTCATGTGGAGGTGCTTTGTCTAGAGGTCATGGCCACCATATTCCTCTTTCCTTGAGGGCATATCATCAGGAAAACAAATTTCCCAGTTTTGGAAATGAGCTTACTACATTATTTTGTAGTAATCAAAGAGATGGCAGAAGGTGGTGCTACCTCTGGTATCCTATACAACTTATTTCCAAAATTAACAATAATAACACAGGGCCTTGATTCATACACATCATGTTGCTTCCACAAGTATGGTTGCCCTAATAATACATCAAAAAATTCAAGGGGAGCAATGTCACACAATACATCATCTGTGAAGGGCTTGATTTTGTATGGAAGGCGACACTTTTGGCTCATCCAAAGATCCTATCCTTGGTGAAGCCACCTAATGGTGTACGGTTGTGGATGTGTTGTGGTTGATAAGCCTAGCCACTTCATGACCTCTACCGAAATGAGGTTCTTTTGGATCCTGATGTCGACAACGAACTGTAGTAGGGAGCCCTTTACCCACATCATAGAGTGGAAGAGAAGCTCCTCCTCCTCTAGATCTTCGAGTTCCTCCTTCTAGATCTTTATGGTGGCAATGGTGGCGTTGGGTTCTGAATCAATAATTTGCTTCCCATTGTCATTCCTCCTGTCAGGTTTTGACTCAGAGTTAGAACATGCATCTGATTCTGAAACCTTTATCTTAGCCACCATTGACTACTTGACCCGACACTCACTTGTGTTGTAAGTGGAGCTCTTATGGAACTCACACCACTTTCCTGTGTCCTTTTTTGGCTTCACAACACTATTCTGTGCTTGCATCTTTGGCGGGTTGTCTTGGGCCACCCCACCTTGGCTTTGTCCTTTGTTCTGCGCTTTGAGGGCACCTTTCCCTTGCTTTGGATTCACAAATCGAAAGTCTTTCTTCTTTTGTTCAAACTTTTGCTCGACCTTGACGACATATCCGTATGTCGTGCCAAGCGAGGGGATGTTCAGGAATTCTATTTCTTCCTAGATGTACTTGTGTAGGCAATTGCGGTATTTGAGTACCAAATGCTACTCCGAATCCTTGATACCCAAATTTGTGTGAAGGGTATGGAAAATATTGGTAAACTCTGGCACATCTTGGTCCCTTCCTTACCGCAACATGGTCCACTTTATGTATTGATCCTCATTGCTTCCGACAGGGTAGTACGACTCCTTGATGGCATCCTAGAATGTATCCCAAGTGGGTGTGGTTGAAAATAGTGAGTTTGTAATTTCATCCTTCTGCTCGTAGTAGGTTTCCCACTAGTCCTTGACGTCGGGGGCTGCTTTGAGAAGAGCAAAAATAATTTTTTCCCGTCTGAAAAAATCATGAACATAAAAATAACCCTCTAGTAGATTTAACCATTTATCGATGGCATCTACGTCTATCTAACCCTCGAATATGGGGATTTCAAAATTAAATTGTACCTTAAATGGTGTGGTGTTTCCAGAGTGGTTGTTGGAAGCTGATGTGTCGCCCCTAGGTAGCCGCTGAGGGATCTAGGCAAAGTTGTCCATCATCACGTTTCGTTGTCATTTAAGGGCTACTTTGAGAAATAGTTTGATAGGATCTCCTGCCCCCTTGTATTTCTCTTCATCCACCATGGGAGGCCATCAGGATTTGTGAGGCTGGTATTGCAAAGGTTCGACCAATTCAAGCCCTAACTCCTTATATCCTGACCTCGTTGGGGACATGCAAAGAAAAACAGAGAAAAAGCAGACCACTCTTATACCACTAATTTGGATTTAAACAAGAATGCAACAAATTACAAATATAACCATAAACACAGAGATGTAACATAAATAATACTTCATTTCATTAATGTAAAATACTGAAATATGCTTACAAACAATAATGGAAATAAACCAACTACAACAATGGTAGCTTATCTCTGAGAAGAGATGTGGTGGCTACATGCCTCTGAACTATGTTAAAATGAGGCTTGAAGGCCTATTTATTGTTGAGAAACTATGGAAAACCCTAAATATCCAAAAATCTAACCCTAGAAGATGAAATGCCAAACTGTGGGCCCCGTTTGGGTAAATTGGTACATCGACTTCCCGGGGTCATAACCTTGCCATACGATCTCCATTTTACACGCACAGTATCTCGTTAGAAAGATCTATTCAAGAACTAAAACTTTAGGAAGAGGAACATCAAGCCATGGGCCCATGTTGCTCCCAGGTTTCCCTAAAAACGTCATTTAGGGCCTCAAAATGGCTCCGAAAGTTCAGGACCCAAAAAACTGCTAAAAATGGTAAACTGTGCTACAATTAAGGAAACTTAAAAGCTAAAACAAACAATGGTTGTGGTCCAAGTGGATTTGGTAGGTGGCCACCAATATCCACTTGGATCAACCTTTGAGACCCACCCGAAGATAATCAATATTTCCTCTTTTAGTTGTCCTTGTCCTTCTGTCAAGTATATTGTCTTATTGAAGCATATCAAGGTATTCTGGAGAAAAGTATTCAATATATGGAATTTGAACATTCTTTCCTTGATCTTCAATCGAAGGAGGTTCATACAATCTCAAATTTGCAACATTAACAATGGAATAGATTTACATATATGAAGGAAAATCAAGCCTGAAAGCATTATTACCAATCTTTTCTAGAATTTTAAATGGACCATAACAAATTGGTTTAAGCTTTTTACCTTCACCTTGAAGCCTTTCCTTACTAATGTATAGCTAAACTTCATCACCTACTTGAAATTGATGATCCACACGATGCTTATCATGCCTTGCCTTATGCTTGCCTTAACTCTTTTCTAGTTGTTCTTGAACTATTTGGTGAATCAATTTAATTTTCTCAATGAATTTCTTTACCCTGTCTATGTCACTATGTCCATCTATAGCTACATCTTTCTCAAATATGAAATCCAAAGGTGATTTAGGAAAATACCCAAGACATGCCTCAAAAGGTGAAGTTAGAGTAGAAGAGTGTTTTGCTTGACTGTAATCATGCTGATATAATGCAAGTGTTCATCCCACAACATAGGATGCTTACTGCAATATCCTCTTAGCAAATGAATTATTATCCTATTTACCACTTCTATTTGGCCATTTGTTTGTGGATTAAAGGTTGTGATTTCCTTCAACTTGGTGTCCATCAAGTTCCATAAACTTGACAAAAAATTCACAACAAATCGAGAATCACGATCACTTACAATAGAAGTAGGCAATCCAAAATGAACCCATACATTTTGAAAGAAAAGTTCAGATGTTTGTTTAGCTGTAATTTTCTTTTTACAAGACATTAACATACACATCTTGTTGAAAATATCCACAACTACATACAAATAATCATGACCTTTCCTTGACAAAGGAAGGCGTCCTACAAAATCCATAGAAACACTTTCCCATGGTATTGAAGGCACTGGAAGTGGTGTGTACAATCCTAGTTTCCTATTACTAGGCTTACTAACTGCACATAATGAACAACCTCTTATAAAAAGTGACACACTTTCAAGCATACGAGGCTAATAAAAACACCTCTAAAGATTTGGCACTATTTTACTTACAATAAAATGTCCATCAATAAGAGAAGTGTTTGCTTCCCTTGTGACATTTACTCTCTCTCCCTACGGAACACAAAGTTTTCCCAAATGGTACAACAAACTATCATGTACATGGTAGTCTAATTCCTCAACTTGGTGGCCTTGACTCAAGTTTAAATATACCTCTTGAAATTTAGCATCCTGTGTGTATTGTTCAACATAACTTTTAGGCAAAACAAAATTATTCTTGAGTAAAATGGCTACATTTAAAGCTAGTCTAGAAAGCATATCAACAACTCTATTATAAATGACTTTCTTCTACCTGATTGCCAAGTGAAATTGCTATAAAAATCGCATCCAATGAAAGTGCCTTGAATCTTGCAATTTGTTTTGAGATTACAGATATTGCAAAGGCTGATGATTGGTGTGAATAACGATTTCTTTTCCCATCAAATAATGCTTCCATTTCTTCACACTTTGTACCAATGCGTAAAAATCTTTATCATACGTAGGATAGTTTATAACGACACCATTAAAAATATCATAATGAAATGAAATGGGATTACCATGCTATAAAAGAACTGCACCCATGGCGTAGTCACTTCCACTTGTCTATATTTCAAATAGTTGTTTCAAATCCAGCAATGCCAAAACTAGGGTTGAACTGATCTTTTGTTTCAAAGCATCAAATACGTTTTGTTGTTTTTTTCCCCACTGGAAGACAAACTTCACGCTGGTCAATGCATGTAGTGGAGTTGCTATGGAGGAGAAATTAGAAATGAACTTCCTCCAATATTGCACTGCTCGTAGAAAACTCCTTACTTCTATAACTGATTTGGGTATTGGCCAATTCACAATGACTGAAACTTTATAGGGATCAATGTTTTTCCCACCTCCTCTAACTATGTGGCCCAAATAAACTAAGGAAGTTTTCCCGAATTGACATTTAGACATATTTAGAAATAAATGTTCTTTTCTCATGATATCCAAAACTTTCCTAACATGCTTGACATGCTCTTCTTGTGATTTGTTGAATATCAAGATATCATCTAAATATAAAATTACAAACTCATCAAGAAATGATCTTAAAACATTATTCATAACTCTCATGAATGTAGTTGGAGAATTGCAAAGACTGAAAGGCATAACCAGACACTCAAACAATCCTTGTTTGGTTTTAAAAGTAGCCTTCCATATGTCCTCCTTAGTTATTCTAACTTGATGATATCCACTTCTCAAGTCTAATTTAGTAAAATACTTTTCATTTTTCAATTGATCTAGCAAATCATTTATTCTGGGTAGTGGGTATCAATTCTTTATTATGATCTTATTTAAAGCTCGATAATCTACACACATGCATCAGGTTCCATATTTCTTGGGTACCAATACAATTGGGGAAACACTTGGCGAAGTAGAAGGACAAATTACTCCTATATCTATCAATTCTTGGACTTGTTTTCTAATTTCTAAACTTTCCAGAATTGACATTTGATACATCCTATTGTAGTTGAATTTCATGTTGAATTCCTCTTTTTTGTGGCAGTCCAATTGGTTCCTGAAACATGTCCCCATATTGATTGACCACATCGACCAGTCCATCTTTCTGCTTCACATCACAGCCTGCAAAGGATTCCTGCTCCATGTCATTCTTCTTCTTGATAGTGAGGAGCACGAGACTCCTACTGGAATTAACCAGTCATTTCATTTCACTTGCACTTGCCAAAGATAGACTAAGATTCTACAATGAGCTCTCACAATGTATTCCACTCTGTCTTTGAACAATTGATATTTGTTTTCAAATCTATGAAAAACAACCTTCCTGTCATACAAATATGAACTTCCCAACACAATTTCTAAGATATCCAATGACACAAAGTCTAATTCAACTTCATCAATGAAATTAGTGGTGATTGAAAACTTGAAAAACAAATTTCCCGTGACCTGCAAATTAGCATCCTTGGTTACCCAACCCAATGGATACAGTTTATGATGAGGCACGATTTTCAGATTCAATTTCTTAACCAAATCCACAAAAATTAAGTTGGCCTACGATCCACTATCAAACAATGCATCGATTTTCATATGTTTGGAAATGACTCAGATATGGAATAGCTCTATTTGATTTTCCTCATTTGAAACTCCATGGGTATTATTTTCTACACTAGTACTTGCTACGACTGCCTCTTTGTTGACTCTTTGCTTGCTTTTGCCACAGATTTTCCTTTGGTGACTATGGCTACAATTTTTGTTTCATCCCCTAAGTCTGAACCCAAGTATTATTATGCGACAACATTGGTCTTCTGTTTCCCTTTATTATTGAATTTCGTCGGTCATAATTCTAGATGAAGTTTCTAGCAATGTGCTTCATTATGTCCTTCCTTGGAACAATTCCTACGCACGAGTCTCTCCCCTTCTTTCTTAATTGAAGCATTTTTCTTCTGATTTTCCTTAAACTTCTTCCCTTTTTCAACACACTGAAATGGCTTCTTCTTACCTTATTCCTGTATATTTTTCCCTCTTGCTTCAATGTGTGTAGCTTGAACATAGACCTCATCAAGATTTGCGGGATTGAACATAAGAATGGTATGTCGAAGATAGCTATGCAAACCTCCTATGTATTTCAATAAGGTATCTTGTGACTGTAAGTCTACTCCTAGCATAAGATCTCTTTTCCTAAACTCTTGAGTATACTCTTACACATTTTTACATTTCAAAATCTTGAAATTTTTCCAGTCTATAATGGATTTTTGTATATGAGCTAAAGGGTAGAGTTGTCTTTTATAGCAACAATGAAATCAAACCAAGTAATAGAGATCTTACCATGTTTCTTGATCTCGTCTTGAGTCCTTGTTTCCCACCATACAAATGTTGCACCCTCTGTTCTCAATGAATCCAATTGAATCTTGATATAATCCTCTTGAAGGTTCCAAATTCTACAATACACCTCCAACTGACAAATCTAGTTATCCAGCTTCTTTGCATTAACTTCTCCATTGTACATAGGCAACTCAAATTTAACATCAAGCTTTAGAAAAGGTGATTTACCGACCCCTTTTGAAGAATGATGATGAGTATGAGTATTGGAGGTATTGGTGGAAGAGTTTGAAGATGGTTTCAAAGAAGAAGATGAAGAAGATGGAAGATATGGTGGAGGCTTGTCTCCATTCCCATTATTTCCTTTTACTTTATATTCTTTTCCATTACCTCCTCCTCAAGATCCTTCTCCATTGGGAGGCTTGGAACTTTCACCTTGAAATGTGCTACTCTCTTCATAGAGGACCTTAAACATCTATGTCATATCAAAGAAATCCTTTTTGAAGGTCTTCTCATCATTTGTCATGATAGGTTCTCCTTCATGAGACACGGTCTCTGAAGACTCAACTACAACTTGATGTTGTACTCGTGTTGAAATATCAACTGCAACTTAAGGCTGAACTGGTGTAGAAGACTTTGGTAACCTTTCTCTTCTTCCCTTTGACCTAATTTCAGGGAGTTTAACCAGGTTTCCTTCACCTCTTTCGAGCTTTAACCTTGTGAGCATGACATAAACTTGTAAACAATTAAATCCTTCTTTCACAAAGCAAATCTAGTAAGAAAAACCACTGCTATGATAGAAACTTAATCTGAATTGGAGAAAATTAGAAATTCCGTGATAATTCCCCATTCAGAAATAAACCCAAGATGCTTATCATTTGGTTTCCAAGTGCTTAAGGATTCAAAAAAAATTTCAATTAAAATATTCCCATGAGATTTTCTTATGTAAATGTTATAAACAATTTAACATAAGAACATATGCTGAACAACAACAATATAACAACAATGAACATCAATATACAACACACAACAAGAACATGATAGAGGAATTCACCCCTCCTAGGTTACGTCTCCTTGGTCCAACTTCCAATGGCTTGGGCCTCTCTATTATGATCAAATTACATGAAAAGTATGTTTACAATGCTCAGATGCCTATGAAACCTGTCTCAATGAGTTCATAATACTAAAAAATGGTTATCTAGCCTCTTTTTGCATCCAATTTGGATAAGAACTGAAGAAGTTATGTATTCTCCCAGTTTCTCCACTAATTGTTCCACAAAATGCTTCAAAACTGACCAAAACCCCTTTTCTGTTCCAAAATTCGCTAAGGAAGCAAAATTTCATTGCACCGTAGGCTATATCCTCTCGGCCATATCGCAATTGAAATCGGTGAGTTCAGGCTGGTGGAAGGTCTTGTTTTAGCGGTGGAACACTACGATGTGATATAGGCGGACCCAACGGAATATTAAACTGTGGCAAAATAACCATCGTGTTTGAGGTCTTATTGCTTGTCACATTCGGTAATTGGCTATGGGTTCTTTAACACGGGGAAACATTTGTGATGTGATGTCATGGACCTACTAGACCATAAGACTGCAACACGATAATGTGTCGCATCCGAAACTCAAACTGCACCAGTGTCGGGGCCGATACTTGTTTGTCGATCCCTTTCACTTATTGCGATTGTGATTTGATCACATTGCAACCCAACCTACTGAGGGCCAATTTAAAACACCTTTTCTACCTACCACTGCAATATGAGATTTGTGATGGCCAATGATAGGCTGCCACTTGGCGCCTCCTTATTGGCTGAAGATCTTGCCACATCATCCCAATCCTGCTATGTAGGCAAGTCAAATTTGAACTTTGACTTGCTCTAACTTCCTCATACAAACTCGGATTTGAGTGTTGTTCACACCATTGGATTCAAAATGAAAAGATATTCAATCTGACTTTGAGTTTGACGATATTTTGACACATTGATTTTTAAGCATAATTTTGAGCACCTGATCATGTGATAAGAGCATCCACTATCTGTGTACCATTCATCTTCATATTTAAATGAGCAGAAAGCAAGATCACACCTTATCTTTTCTACTTTTTCTTGCTGATTATGAGAAATGTTGGTAAATCCATATTTTTTAGTTCTTCTAACATTCTTTTATGGTTTCTTACCATGTTGTCCGTGGTGACCCATAAATTTGTTCTTGCATTCTTTTGCTACATGCCCAAACTTGTTACAAGTATAACATCTTATATTTTTCATATTCCTTCTATTCCAATCAATGACTTTGTGACCAAACATATTGTAAGAAAAAAAATATCCCTTAAAGTACCTCAAAGATGATGATCTTTCTATGAGGCGATTTTTAGATTGAAACATTCTACCTCGGCAATTGGCTGCAACATGTCCATAATTATGACATATAGGAAACTCAATATTATTTATCAGAGGAGAAATCCAATTAACACTTCTATAGTTAGGAATAAATGATTTCCTTTGAAGATTTAATTTCCTTGGTTGTTGATGAGGCTGACTTCTTATCTCTTTGTTGAGAATTTTAGACTTTACATTAGAATTCCTTGCCTCAGCCTGTGAACTAGATTCTCCTTCAATAGTTTCATAAAAACCAAGACCAGATTTGATGGCAGGAGACCTTTGACTACTAAGAATATTATCCAAAACTGTAGTACTATATTGAAATTGCAAATGCTTGTCTTTTTCTTCTAATTTACCTTTTAGGATGTTTACCTTAACCTAATATTGCTTTTCCTTTTCTAGATCTTGCTTATTCATAATTTCTTAAACCTTTCTTTCTTCCTCCATTTGTTGTTTTAATTTGAGAATCTCTTCTTTCAACCCATTTTCATGTTCTTCAAGCGTTTGAAGTATTTCTTCATTCTTCTTATCTGATTTTTCAAGATCTTCTCTTAGAGAGACGACCTTAGCTTCAAGACCTTCACAATATTGGTTAGATACAATACCAGCGTGATCCTTGTTATCATAAGCCTGCAACTTATCCTTAATATTGAAAGTATTTTCCAAAGCAAGATCAAGTTTTGTTCTAAGATCAAAAATTTCTTCTAACCTGTCTTCTTTTGAATCAACTCCATCTGGGTTTTTGACACATTGTTAGATATAGGATTACCTGGTAGTTCCCTCTTTGGGATTTCTTCATGGATTTCTTGTATCATATCCCACACTTTCTTTACACATGTATAATGCGTAACCTTATTTAATATTGAATCAAATATGCTAAAAAAGATATTACTCAAAGCCTTACTATTCTTTTGCACTTCCTTGTCTGATGGAGGAAACTTGGTGTAACCATTGCACACTAGATGCTACACATCGAGATTCATTAAATTATACTTCAGCTTTTCTTTCCATTGTTGATAATTATCTTTGTTTAGCATAGGCACATATGCATTGTCAATTGATTCTAACTTGCCTTGATTTGCTTCTTCTAGAGGCATAAATTTTTCATATGTTTTCTATTTAAAGTGCTTACTTTCACTTTTACCCATAAGTACAAGCTCAATGATTTCACTATCATTATTGCATAAACAAGGAAATGGATCACATTTTTAACAAAAACACATACCTGATGATTCTTTGTCTTCTTCATTCATGATCAATAGAAAGCAGGTTGCTCCCAAACTTGAATATTTTCTAACATATGTAAATGTCACTACATTTGATATATTCCTGTCAAAGTTTTCAATAAAAGTAGCCTTTTCTTCTAGGCCATCAAAATAATTACTAATTTTATCTTCAAATGCCATAAGTAAGTGATAATCTTGATCAAACTCAACTTCTTCACCATTTGAAAGACTATCATTGTCTTCATGTGTATAAAAACTTCTCTTGTTTTCAAACCTCTTCCTATTTATTTTCACAGCTTCTTTTCCTTTCTCTATAGGGACAATTAGTAGCGTAATGAACAACTCTACCACAAGAAAAACATTGATTTTCTCTATAGTGACAATTAGTAGTGTAATGAACAACTCTACCACAAGAAAAACATTTGAAAGGAAGCATACCTCTTAATCTTCCAGTACCCAGTTGGAGTTTCTTTAAAAGTTTTACCTCTTCTTCTTCTGATACATAACCTAATTCTTCCTTATTTTTTTTTCCTTATGCAGTAGCTTTGAAGGCTACTTCTCTCATGTTTGAAGGATGATCTTTCCTTATCTCAAATGTTTTTAATATTCCATGGAGTTGATCAAGTTTGAGACTTTTCAGATCCTACATTTATTCAATAGAAGATACTTTGGAGTCGAACTTCAGAGTTAGAGATCTTAAAATATTTTCAATAATAGTTGCATATTTTATTTCTTCACCAAGATTTCTCATCGAATTAACAATTTCATCTACTCCAAGAAAAACTATTGCAATGCTTTCATCATCATGCATTTTTAGTTTCTCATACTGTGTTCTGAATGTTTGAATTTTAGCACTTTTTACCTTGGTGTTGCCCTCATAACTTTAGATAATCTTATCCCACATTCCCTTTTTTTGTTCAATTGCACTACCTTCCCAAAATCAGACTCGTGCAAACTTCCCAAGATGGCATTTATGACTTTTGCGTTGGTTTCATATTGTTTCTTTCTTATAGTATATGAAGGAATAATGGATGGATATTGATATCTACTTTCAACGATTTCCCATACATCAACTCCTAGTGCCTGTAAGTATGGTCTCATCCTAACTTTCCAAAAGACAAAGTTAGTTCCATTAAATATAGGAGGTATGATAGAAAATACTCCTTCATGACTACTCATCTTGACAAATCTCTTTCAAACGATCATGCTCTTCTGAATGACCTGCTCTAATTCCAATTATTGGAAAAAATACTGAGAGGGGGGTGTGAATCAGTATTTTAAAACCATTAAACTTTTCAATTTCATATATTGGTTTTTGTACATGAGTTTGCTGAAGGGAACCTACATTTGAACATGACCATTATTTATACAACTAGCGTATATCTAGTAAAACATATTTTTCATTTAATTGATCTTTAGTTTATTTTAAGCTAGTGCATCAGTACTTCATTCAACATTATATAAACAGTAACCATCTGCAGTAAGAACAAAATAAACCATCATACATAATCAACAGACATGAGCACCAGGATTTAAGGTGAAAAACCAATGTGGTAAAAAACCACTACTACTGTTGTCTCTGTATTCTTTTTAATATAAATAAAATCTTCTTACAATCTTGTACTAGCAAAAAATCATACTAGCACGTAGGCACCCACTTGGAGAAGGTTGTAACCTTCACTCGTTCTCCAACTCCAACTGGAAGGGAGCTCCAACCTCTTGATCTCGTTTACTAGCACCCACCGGAACAGTGCTCTAACCCCTAATTTGATTTACCAAGTAGCACTGGAAGGAAGCTTCAACTCCCTCATAGAAGGCTCCAACTCTTAACACCTATGGGGACCACGTTTCAGATATTTTCATACTGGATCCACGTACTTCAAAACATCACAACTTGTAGGCCATGTTTCATCAAATTTTCAGACTCGAGCCACTACCAACATTTAAGCTCAAAACAAAACATCAAAATTGAAATTGATCACTATAAAAAACCACTCAATTATCATCTGAAACAACCAATATCTTACCCAACTAAGTCAACTAAATCAACCAAACAATTTAAACCCAAATCAATCAACTTAAACAACCAGAATAGTTAGATCATTCTAATTAGAATACCAATCGACATACTACACATCACATAAACCAGATTTTGTTAATGTAAACCCTGATCAACCATATATCAAATATACGCTCTACTTTACAGTGGAAAACCCGCATGTGTATGCGCTTTCCATGAATCATACCATGTATAGATCTTAAACCACAAAATTCTGAAAACTGAACAACTTTCATTTTGAAATAAATGTTGAATCATACTTAGATCCACTGCATCATTCTGAAACAACCACAAAAACTTCACTAAACTTCAATCACAAACAAAAAGTATCTTGAAAATTCTTAAATCAGTCAATTAATCTTTTAAACATTAATATTAAGCCTAGATCATCATGAAAACTTGATTTATAGACAACAAAAACATAATAAGGCTGATTAAATTGATCAAACATCCTTTTGATGAAAACCCTAGTTTTTGTACGTGCTTTCCTTGAAGCTTATCCACGTGTATATGCGCTTTTCAGGAACCAAAACTATGTATAGATCAGAACATATACATGAATTACCAGTATCACACCCGGGTGTGTACTTGCCTTGCAAGCTATAAAACTCATGTAGATATCTGCAATGTCTGACTCAAACCTTCGCTAGAACATAGAACTTTAGACATACCCAAATCTTAGCATTCACAGAAAAATCATGCGTTAAGACACTATTAACACATATCAAATAAATTTGTAATCTAGCTTGTCATCCTAGATCTATTGGATCTGATCCATCATCAAATTCTCGGGTGCATACTTAGTTTATATCAATCAAAGCATCAACAACCCATTACTTGCATATTTGCTTCAGTCTAGCTCTTGATAAAATATTCATCACTTGCACACGTTCTATCAATTTGATCTTCATGTGCTTATATATCTTAGCCCTTATCCAATACCATAGGTCAAAACCATACTCCAACTGATGGTTTTCTTAGATAGGATCAAAACATTTGTTACTCGGCTCAATACCACATGGAAATGCCATGGTAAGTACCCTTTGTATTGAGAATACCATTGTGCGGAAACTGTATGAGCCATTTCTTCTTCATACCCGTGTGTGTATGCGGCTTTTCTTCATGGAACCCATGTATATTTATTCAAACTTCATCTTTATCATTTCTCTATTTCTAAACTACTACACCTTTGATAGAATTCTTTGTCACATGTAGACACATCTAGTTAACGTCTTCATCAAGTAGGTTTCCATCAAGGAAAACACATCAGTCATAATGGCAACACCATGGGAAATAATTTAGTAAACTATTTTTATTAAATTATTTCTGATTAAAATTGAAAACCCCATAAGAACAATTTAATAAATCACTATTTAAATATTTTGTCTAGGAATAATTATTAAATCATTATTTGATAATTATTCCTTGTCACATTTGACTAAATCACCTAGGAATGATTAAATAAATCAATATTTATTTTTTGTCCTTAATTATATTATTGAAATAATTGTTAAATCACTTTTTAATAATTATTTCAATTTCACACCATTCTTAATGCTTGCAAAATAATTGATAAATCATTTTATTTATTAATTATTTCTAAATATAGATATTTGACCATTTTGAATATCTTTTCCCTCTCCAAAAAATATAATAAAGTATTCCTAATGGTTATATCTTGATTTCATCATTATTATTTAATTATTCTCCATTTTCAAAATCAACCCAATACTTTGTTATAAATAAGAGGGTTTTCCATTTGTTTTTCACAATGATCATTATCATCATCACCCTATCATCTTCTTTCCTTTGAGATCCCACTAGAGTTCTACATACTGTTTTGGGATTTTTTACATATTGAGAGAGAAAATAGATCATTGAAGCATCAAGGACATCAAGGACCCGTCCCACAGAAGGGGATTTGCATATCCTTTTGTAGATCTCCTTCACTAGGGGTTATCAATAAATATTATTATGCATTTAAATTATTTCCATATTGGATTATTACATTGGATTTCTATTGTTGTTTTCTATTTTGGATTGCATATATCTTTTATTGCGGGTTTTTCTCATTTTATTATTTTAGGGTCACTTGTCACCAGTGGCTTAAGTGAATTATTTTTGGTACACCTTCCAATAAATTTCATACTAATAGATCCCATCAATATAAATGGTAGTAAAACCATTTTTGGCTTGTCCTAACTAACAAAACTATAACAAAGAGGTGGGGGGTCTACTTTCTATCATATGACGTATAGAACAAGTGACGAACAAATATTTTTGTATCAGCCTCCAATAGATTGGGAATTAACAATGCATTGTTCCTATGTCAATGGTGGATGGAAAGTGGCTAATAATACCTTCAGTGCTCACACCTAAGCCACATGTGACCACTAGTTTGAACCTAATGCTCGTCTCCCATTAGACCATTACCTACTTTCTATAATAATTTGTTTCCCACTACTCACTACTCCCTGCTTGTTGGCGAAAATACAACAGTAAATCTGCCTTGATGGCTCAATGGCCTAGTAGCCTAGAGAAGGGACCCACATGCCATCTCTACTTCCAAGTAGTGTACACTCCATTTGACATAGCCAATGAGAGCCTACCACATGTTAGCACTAGGTGTCACTGTCATGTGTCACTCAAACAAGGGCCACTTGGACACCCAAACATGTTGAATCCACCTACCATGTGTCACTCCCATGCACATCCACATAGCTTGGTTTCCACCTCACCTTGCCATATCATCACTGCTTACCACTTCATTGCTCAAACTCACTATGTGTAGGTCGAGTATCACTAATGGACTACTAATTGCTTGGATGTTGATTATAGACCTCACATGAACATGCATTATGACCAATGGCTTTCTGGTTCACCTCCAATTGACGATCACCCTCCCTCTCGAGCTTTATTTTACCATTTGGCATTGATCTTATCAAGGGCTTTCACTAGAACCATGACCAACTAGAACCTTTCTTGACCTAAAATGCTTCAAATTGAGATCTCCTCCTTCCTTGGGAGTTAGGAAAAGTTACATATACCATTGGAAAGGTCTCTAATATGGATATCTAATGGAAAACCTTTCATATAGGATATCCAAATATAGGATACTAGGTTGCACATCTAACACTAAGCAAGCAACAAAGACGTCAATTATATCATAGGCTTAGCACACTGTTAATATATGCAATAGGTCCCTCCTAAGCTTGACATCAATGAAAATGCTTGAAAGCAATCTACCAAACAATCAATAAGAAAGCAGGAAAAGTAGATTCAATAGAGTTATTTTGTTCATCAGGAAACAAACATTCAAGTATCAAAATTTCTTTTATAATATTCTTACTTATGCAATAATTTTTGTCGTAGAGTAGTTGGTTGCAGAGCCTATCCAAGAAAAGGTTATGGAGGAAAATAATTTCTTAAAACTCCAACAAATAGTTATTTTAGTGACAAATCTAAACATATGTTTGAAAATGGTATTAGAAAATATCATTATTTTTCTCCTCTATTAAGTTACATTGCATGCTACATATGCAACAACTATGGGCATAAAGCACAGGATTGGAGAAGCAATATAAACATGTCTCAGTACCTAGGCAAGGAATAATTTTCCCTCAAAGTTCAAGATCCAACAATATGGAAAAGGAAACAAGATAAGTAAAAAGAGTGTGGTCTTGTGTTTTATGATGAAAAGCAAGAAATCATATGGTATATTGACAATGGATGTTTAAGGCACATGAAAAGAGACTAGAATAAATATATTATACTAAGGACAAAGATGGAGGCAAAGTGTTATTTGGTAACAACGTGTCTACAAGTATAGCTAGGAAAGGCATAGTTAACATAGATAATGGAATAAGTAAGGCTCAAAACGTTTTGTATGTGGAAGGATTAAAACATAATATCATGATTGTTAGTCAAATGTGTGATCAAGGGCGTGATCTCACATTCAATTCCAAGAAATGTGAAATTAGAAATGTTTATATAGGAAAGATGGTGGCAAAGGATAACAAAAATTCAAGTAATTTGTACATTCTTGATGAATTAGAAATATAAAAATATTGTATGGGAAAGATAAACGAGAGTTGGCTATGACAGAAAAGGACGGGACACATCAATTTTGATAATCTGGTAAATATTAGAAAGTCATGAGTTCTGAAGGAGATGCCAAATATATCAAATCCAACTAATTCCATTTGTAAGGCATGCCAATATGGAAAAAAAAAACTTGGGTATTCTTCAAAACAAAAGAAAACTCCACATACAAGACTCTGAAATTCATCCATACAAACGTATGTGTACTAGACGAGGCTTAAGCACTAAAAGGTGAAAGGTATTTTATGTTGGTCATCGATGATTATATAAGAATGACATGGGTTACCCCTCTTAAAGAAAAATATAAAACTTTTGACAAATTCAAATCAGTAAAGGCCTTAGTTTAAAATGAAACTAATCTAAAAAAAATGCGTGACAAATGATAGAGGAGGTGAGTATAATTCCAAAAAATTCAATATCTTTTGTGAAAATGATGGAATTAGAAGAAAACTAACTATCGTAATAATACATATTAGAATGGAATGGATGAAAGAAAGAATCAAATAATGCAATAAATGGCAAAAACCATGCTTAATGAAACTTTGTTACCAGACATATTTTGGGGAGAAGCAGTTTACAAAATAATTTATATCTTGAATAGAGAATGAATAAGGGTAAAACATACTAAAACACCTTATGAAATATGGAAAGGTAGAGAAACCATTACTAACATTTCAATGTGTTTGGAAGCAATTGATCTATTATGATAAATTAAGATGATATAGGGAAATTTGATTCCAGATCTGAGGAAGTAATTTTTCTTAGTTTTTCATATAAAAGCAAGGGATACAAATGTTACATAAAAATGACACATAAGGATATTGGATGTATTGTTGTAAGAATAGATGAAGCATTGTCTTAAACCCAACTACAACCAAATAACAACCAACAAGAACATGAAGAGGAAAATTGAAATGAAGAGTGTGATGAGGAACAAGAATAAGAAAATAAGACATTGCATCCAAAAAAACCATCCATGTATGTCCAAAGGAATCATTAAGATAGATAAATTCTTGGAGATAAGGAATTGATAGATCAAACTAGAAGAAATCTTGTAAGTACAACAATCCGTGATTACATAGCTCTACTATCCTTGATGGAGCCTCAAAATGTTTCTCTAGCCAATCAAGATGACACTATTGTTAAGGCTATGAATGAAGAACTAGGTAATATTGAGAGGAATGAGACATGGGAGTATGTTCCAAAACCTAAGGACAAAAAATTTATTGGAACTAAGTGGGTCTAGAAAATAAGTTGAATGAAGAAGGACTAGTAGTAAGATAATGATCTGAATGTAAAATGACATTCACCCATGGTATTCATCCACCCATGTAATTTACCCATGGTATTGTAAGTGACATTCACCCATGGTATTCATCAACCCATGGAATTAACTAATGGTATTGTAAGTGGCATCCACCCATGGTATTGTAAGCAACATCAACCCATGGTATTAATTCACCCAGATGAAGAAAATCCATCCATCTTTTGCTTCCAAACTTCTGTGGTATAAGGTCAGAGAATCTGAAAACCTTTCTCTTTGAATTTGAAATCCTTTGTAGAGCTTATGGTTACTTATTAAACACTCAAAAATTGAGGTTTTTTTCAACAACATTGAAGGATAGAGCTCTTAAATGGTTCATGATTTTATGTACTACTTCAATAAGATAATGGAATGGTATGCAACAGATATTTCTAGAAATATAAAAGATCATGATCTTAAAGAATAAATATTTAAAATGAATCAAAAATAAGATGGGAGCCTTGGGGATTTAATAGATAGGTTCATGTACAATGTTAAGAGGGGAAAATTACATCATTTAGGATCTGACACAATAAAAATCCTCTTACTTAGTGTAGGTTTTAACCCCGTACAAAAATTACTTGCATACGAATTCTAAGACACATAAAATAAACAATGTGAGAGCATAACACATAAAGTAAATATACATAGAGATTTTCCCTTGGATCCCAAAACCAAGACTACCAGCTTGATTTTTTATTATATTCCTTTCAATGTTACAATACATATTTATATATGCTGAAGCATCCAATACCATGGACCGAAAAACCATCGCATCCAAAACAATGGACAGAAAACCATAGGTAGGTTCACCCAACCTAATATAGGGTCCAAATTTTTTTTTCCTCAGGCACTAACCTGAACCCTGTAGAAGGGGGCTAGCTTCCCCCCTCAAACTCGCCAGACAGGGGAGGAAACCGCCCCCCCTGTGACCCCCCCGCTGCATAATTGGCACAACAAAAGGGGTGCTCCGCCCCCCATCTAACCCCCTGGTTCACTACGAGGTTAGTCGTGGAAAGAATATAACACAACCCAACATTCTCCCCCTTGCATTTTTCTTTCCACAGGGGGCCACAGGAGAACTTAGTCATTTTTACAGCCCTGAAACACCCATTGTTTCTCTACACCAAGAGAAATTCTTAGAGCTCACAAATTTTGTCAATGCATCTATAGTATTATTCAAAGTTTCGACCTTTGCTAGCAACACCTTTTTGTCTTCTATCATATCCCTCACAAAGTGATGCTGAACATCAATGTGCTTTTTCTTTGAATGGTAACCAAGTTTCTCTGCCACGAAAGTTGCACTTTGGCTGTCACAGTCTATCTTTATAGCTCCCTGTATTAACCCCATACTTGAAATCAATCTCTACAATCAAAATGCTTCCTTGCTTGCATGAGTGGCTGTCATGTATTCTGCCTCTGGAGTTGATAGTGCTGCTACAGATTGATTCTTACTCATCCAACTAACTACACCTCCAAAAAGGTTAAACACATACCCACTTGTAGATCTTCTCTGATCCAGATCTCTAGCCCAATTTGCATCAACAAAGCCACGAATATCCATCACTCTATCCAATCCCGGTCATCCTTGGTAGCACAAACCATAATCGCTAGTGCCAGACAAATACTTAAAAACCTACTTCACTGTTGTCCAGTGCTCCTTCCCTAGTTTTGACATAAACCTACTCAATACTCCCACTGCATGTGCAATGTCTGGTCTAGTATAGACCATTGCATACATCAGGCTACTGAATGCACTTGCATATGGAGCACAGGGCATATCCTCTTCCACTTCTTGTGCCTTGGGACACTGTTCAGCAGATAACTTTACACCTACAAGAATAGGAACCTTCACCGTATTACTATCTTGCATATTAAGCCTCTGCAATATTGTCTCGACATATTTCCTCTGGATTAACCAGAGCTTCCTCTTTGCCCAATCTCTTTTAATTTCCATGCCCAAAATATAGTTTGAAGCACCAAGATCTTTCATGTTGAATTTGGAGGACAATTGGGTCTTCAAATCCTGGATAACTTCTTTTTCATTTCCAACCAGCAACATATCATCCACATACAAGACCATATAAATAACACGGTCACCAATTAAATTAAAATACACAGAGTGATCTACTTTTCTTCTAGTGAAGCCAAGTCCCCATATAAATATATCAATTTTCTGATACCACATCCTTGGTGACTGTTTTAACCCATACAATGACTTCTTTAACTTGAATACCGGTTCTTTCTTACCCTTCACGGCAAAGCCTTCAGGTTTCTTCATGTAGATCTCCTCTTCCAGATCCCCGTGAAGAAATGTTGTCTTCACATCCATCTGTTCTACCTCAAAATCAAAAGAAACAACAACAGATAAAAGTAACCTAATAGAAGTTACCTTGGCAAAACGAGAAAAAATATCACCAAAATCAATTCCCGACACCTAGGAATAACCTTTTTCTACCAATCGAGCTTTGTATTTCTCCACCTTTCCTTCTGCATTTGTCTTCTTTTTGAACACCTATTTGCTGCCAATGGGTTCCCTTCCAGCCGGCCACTCCACCAGATCCAAACCCTCATTTTTGTGCAAAGATGACATTTCATCAACCATGGCCCCTTTCCATAGTTTTCCATCCTATGAATCTACTGCTTCCTTCATAGTTCTGAGATCATCACTAGTAATAGATAAAACAAAATTAGAATAGAAAGTACATGGACTATACCTTTCTGGCTTCCTTCTTTCTTGAACTAATCTTCTTACACCTGAAATTTGTGGCTCTTCATCTTCCGATTCCTCCTCTGCTGTAGAGTATGATTCTTCCTCCTTTAGCTCAAACTCTATCTTCTCAGGTTCCTTTGGTTGGTATTCATGTTTAATAACATATTTCACCTCTCTGAACACCACATCTTGGTTGTACACAACCTTCCTTGTTACTGGGTTCTAAAGCTTATAACCCTTTAAACCATCCTTATACCTAATAAAGATGCACTTTTCAAATTTATTATCCAACTTGGTTCGTTTCTCCTTTGGAACATGTACATATGCATCACATCCAAATACCCTTAGATGTGAAAGAGAGGGTTTCTTACTAGTCCATACCTCTTGTGGAGTCTTATCCTCCAACGCTGATCAAGGTGATCTATTGACCAGGTAACATGTTGTCTCCACTACCTCTGCCCAAAATTCCTGTCCTAACTCGACACCACTGAGCATGCTTCTTGCCCTTTCCATCAACATCTTGTTTATTCTTTATACAACTCCATTTTGCTGAGGCGTATATCAAGTAGTCTTCTACCGTGCTATACCACACTTCTTACATAATTCTTCAAATTCCTTACTACAAAACTCTCCACCATTATCTATCATCAACACCTTTATCTTCTTCTATGTCTAGTTTTCCACTAGAGCCTTAAATTCTTTAAACTTGTCAAAGACTTTCAATTTCTTCTGAAGGAAATAAATCTATATATTCCCTGAGAAGTCATCTATAAATGATACATAGTACATAGACATACCCAGTGATGGAACCTTCACAGGTCCAAACACATCACTGTGCACAACACGTTGAGCTGTGGCCTACTGTACTTGCTGCATTCTTGCTTTTGAATCATCTGTGTCTGAATTGTGTCCTTACCTTGGTACCAGCATCTGCTGCGTGAGTTTATAGTCTCGCGCCCATGTCTGGCTCCTTGGGTCACAATGACGGTGTTTCGGCCGGTTAGTCAAATAGCTGGCCCACCCATGTAGGGCTTCAAATGACTGTCATTTACTTTGCCTGGGAAGGGTTCCCCATTTAGTTTGACTAGCTGGACCGCACCTCCATCTGTGACCTCCTTAACCGCGTATGTTCCTAGCCAATGCATTCTGAATTTTCCCATATATTTTTCAAACTTACTATCATATAGTAGCACTAAGTCATTTACCTTGAAGGTGCACAACTTGATATGGTGGTCATGCCAGGCCTTTTCACACTTCTTTTGTACCTGCTGATGAAATCCAGCCAGAAACCGTTCTTCTTCGAGTTCTTCTAATTGGGCGAGCCTTTCTTCTAGAGGTTTATGGTCCGTCATGCCTATGAGCACCAATAATCATCATTCCATCAATATGTAACATCCTTTTTCAATAGATTTTCCATTGGCGTTGTTATTTGGGAATAACTTTTGATGAACTTCCTATAGTACCAAGTGTGTCCCAAAGTAGTGCACAATTGTTTAACACTTCGATGTGCTTCCAAATTTAGATTAACAACAATCATCACAGGGTCCACTATCAATCCTTGTTTGCAGACCACATGTCCCACCATGTTTCCAAAGGGAATGGGGAATGTGCACTTCTTAAGGTTTAGCGCAATCAGTTGTTGGCAACAAGTATCCAGCATCAAGCGTAAGCTTGCTACATGGTGCTTAACTAATCCAAAGACAGCCCAATCATCTAGATAGACCTCCAAGAACTTGTGGATGTATTCTTTGAATGTAACCAAAAAATGCGCAAAAATATAGCTAGCACATTCTTCAGTCCAAACGGCATAACATTATATTGAAAACAACCCCATTCTGTTGTGAAGCTCGTTTTGCTCCTATCTTCCAGTGGGATCTTCATCTGATGGTACCCTGAGAACCCATCTGTGAATGAGTATGCTTCTTGATTGCCGATATTCTCCAGTACTTTAGATGTGAATGGTGTCGGGAATGGATCGTGTACACAGGTGTCGTTTAGTTTCCAGAGGTCCACGCATATTCTTATTTCGCCCTTCTGTTTTTTCTCCTGTGCTACCATAGGACTCACCCAGTCAAATTCTATCCACTGGTTCAATAATTCCAGATGTGAGAATTTTGTCTAATTCATCACGAACCTTTTCTTTATACTTTGGATCAAGCGGTAAAGCTGCTGCCTAAAACACATATTTCCCTAAAATTGGAATTATTTATTACAAAAGGCATCACTATATTTAAGCTTTCTGGTTATTTTGAAATTCTAGATCCTCAATTTAATTACAAATTTAGTGAAATATGTGTTCTAACTGGCTTCGTGTCAGTGTTCAGGGTGATATTCATCATCCCTAAGTCGTCAATGATCCATTTTGAGTCCGTAATTTTGGTCGGGAACAAGTCTTGGTATTCATGGAGTAACACAGCGATCTTATCCATTATGACATCATCTCAATAGTCCCCAAGCATTGCGTACTTCGGCTCCACCTCCATTCCAATGTTTACCTGCTTTGTCTTTAGTGGCGAAGTGATGTCGGGGCCTTCAAGTGATGGTCCTCAAATCTCGCGACAACCTTCCGTTTCTAAAATGTTAATATTTCGTGGGTCCTCATCCTCCTCCTCAACATTTACATTGTAACACTCTGGCACGCACCTCAACTGTGTCACCCATTATCACTGAAGTACATCCATTGGCTCTTGAGGTATTTTGAAGATAGCTGCTTTCACTACCTATAACAAATTGTCAACAGTGTCTAACGAACAATCTTCAAACGTGAAAGTTAATAGAAATCCCTCATACAAGATATCCCATTCACTCATACCATGGTGGAGCTCTGTCTTAGTATACTAATTCATCGGTATGACATCGAGGGTATGATAGAATAAATTTACCCATTTAGGCTATGGCTCTTCCCCATAGACCTTGGTCCATTTTGCGAGGTGTGTGTGTGGATCATCTCATCCATCATATTTGTCTACTATTCATATCTGTGGTTTCCAAAATCATAGGCGCATCACTCTTCTACATCTGCACGATTCCTCAAAACATCCCTGATGCATACCCCACCATCTTGCAGGCATTGCGTGCAGTGCCCATTTTAGGGCATCGAACCACTGTTGTTCTAGTACTGCACTTTCAAATTTCAAGAATTCATCCACCATTGTCAACCCATCATATGTAGGTAGATCCCTTGCCTCTATTATCACATAGTGTAGTGATCTAACCATCATGTTGTAATTAAGTGTTGTTACTGTGTGCAGTCGATTCTGCCATCTCTCTACTCCTTCATCTGAATCTGAAGTGCAGGAGCTTTTGCACTCCCACGAAATTCTTCCATGTGCAGTCGGATTCACCCAATCCTATTCTCATGTAGTTATCTTGTAGATGCAATTGAGATTTTCATCACTATCATTGTCGGGCACCAGTTCATTGTATCGCACTCCTTTGGTTAGATCTAGCGGTACTACTATGCGTAGTGACCTTTTTTCAAAAATCATTTTGCACTTCTTCAGATTTATGACTCCGTTCATATTGTTGACCCAGTATAGTCCTAGTAGCACGAGATAGGGATTACTGTCATCGACAATCTCTATCACTTAAAAATCTGCCTGCACACCTTGAATATCTACTGTTACCCCTTGCAATCTTCGCATGGGCAAGATCTTTTGTTGGTTCGCCATTCATAACTGAATGGGAGACCACTATAGCGTTGGTCTACCCATGTGTTCTCATGTTTGTTTTGGTAGTACATTCACATCCAATTTGAGATCCATGATTACCTGATCCATTTCATATTTGCTGTTTTGCACATTCAACCTCATTTCCCATCCTGTGTGCAGTGCATGCTTTCTAAGTTTCCGAACCAAGCGTGGTTCTCCTGACCCCAAACACCTAGTGATAAGTTCCTGTAGTCCTTTTACTATCTTGGTGTCACATAGTAGTTTCATGCATGTCTCCATAAAGGTAGTGAGCATTGAAGGATCCATCTGTGGTTCTAGTTGATCCTTACTACCTGAAGTGGAGGCCTCCGTGAAGCTCTTCTTAGCTTCCATGAATGTCTCCTTCACGTGTTCTATATCAAATTCGGGTTCGTTTGTAGGAGCCTTGCGAACCCATGCAATTTCTTCTGACTGCTTACCTTTTTCATTGCTAGTGGTCATAACACTCCTGAGCATCATGATTCTAGTCAGGTCTTCTTCGTGTGGCTTAGATCTCATCATCTACAAATTTTGAGTTGGACAGGGCTGAAGTACCCCTTTTTTACACAATCTCGCTATCAAAGTAGGGCAGTCTTCTGCCTTATGATCAAACTGGGTACAATACAAACATGATGTCCTTGTCGAGTTTGTACAATTGTGGGCATAGTGCCCTTGCCCTCTGCAATTGTGAAAAATTAGCTGTCCATGACCCCTTCCTGGTCCCGTTCCACCTCAACCCTGATTGCACCCCTGAAATCTAGCATGCGCTATTCCTGCATTTGGGTCAAGGGCTCATGTTTTAGTCTGCACCCTATAGGTTGGAGTCTGATCCATCATTAGTTCATAGCTTCTACAAGCACGTTCATCATGGCCTACTGACCTGTAGAAATTACAAAACAATTGTTGGGACGTCTGCATACTTCTGCAATAGATGACAATTATCTGTAGTGTGTTTTCCTCCTATCTGATAGATTGTGCACCATAGTGTAGGTGTCGTACTGGGTCCTGCTTGCAACTCAAGTCTTAATAACATCAACCCTCCTCCTGCCAAGTAATTCGCGAACACTGGATAGTGGTCCTTGTCATGCCCTTAGCCTTCGCATTTTATGCACCATACCTCCTTGCGCATCTCTGGCCGATGTGTCATGTCCTATTTCAAACTTTGCATCTCTAGACACAGATTTTGTAGTTGCACGTGGATTTGTTGGACTCCCAAACCAGGGTCTTGTATAGGGGTCTCATGAAATCTCATTGCCATCTCCAAAGCTTCGGCCTGGGTGGAAATTTTTTACTGTGACAACGTCATCCTTAAGTGCGGTGTTGGTGACGCTACAAAATATGTGCGGTGTTGTCCATCCGTCAATGTCATGTTGGCTTCACAAATCATACCCTTCAGTCTTTGGTCCATATTCCATGGGCTCTCGCCTAGGAGCATCGCGATATCCTTAAACCCAATGATTGGTGACTTTGGCCTACTAAATTCCTTGTTCATCATGGTTTGGATTTTTGTGATTCCTGTGTTTGGATGGTCATAATAATGCTTGATGTACCATGTTAATGCACGATCCTACAACACGCTTACCAGCGTAGCCTTTTTGATATTGTCATCCATGACTCCTTGTGCTTCCCACACTGCTCTTACCACGAACCAGAATTGGTCTGGATAATCATTCCCTACTCCTTTGAATACCGATAGTTTGATCACACTCGCCATACTGAATTATGATGGTGGTAGAGGTGGGGTGGGTGGAGATGGAGGTGTTGAAGCCCCGAAAATCGGGTCGACAACAAGGGGGATACCCAGCCAGTCCGGACCTTGGTTAGAAGCTCCTTATCCGTTTGGTATAGCGGGTTCGACAGGGGATAACGGGACTAGTTTCCCAATCTTGGGTGTGTGTGTATGTGTATAGAGTTGAACTGTGCCGATTTGAGAGTATTTTAAAGCTAATCTAAATCGGATTCTTTAACTTTACTCTATGCTATTGTATCTAATGAGAAACAACAAATCAAATCTATTCTAACCCGGGATTATATGTCTTCCATTATGCGATCTAAAAAGATTTCGAATAATAACTGGTAATAAATATCATTCAGCTATCATAAGAAAAGAAACCATTTGAGATAAACTACTTTGTGTAAGAAGTTAAGCAAAACAGTTGTGAACAACATATCGCATAATAAGCCATTCATATGTCACACATGAACCATATGACTCCACCGTACAAAAGTGCCAAATGATAACCCATATGCTCAGGCAATAACACATGAACAACTGAAATTGTAAATTACTTAAAGAGTATAAGCAGACATTGTCAAGAGATAAAAGTACCATTAATGACTAGTTCTACCCATAAGCCTCAAGCAAAACAATATATTTCTACTTATTCTAAAATCTACCAAGAGTACAGAAGTGCAACATCAGTAGCAAATATCAAAATGCAAGTAAAGATAAATTTTGATCCATCCATTCATCAAAACCTCCTCTGAGGGTGCAGAAGTGCATGTTGGAGGATAAGTTTTTGAAAAATCTCTGGACCCTTCTCTAAATGCATGAGAAGGGTTAAAATACTACTTCCTAAATCTAATAATAGTGTTTTTACAAAATTGTAGAATACGGCTCTCAAACGACCACCCTTTTTCTAATCTAAACAAAAAGAAATAGCAAAATACTAAAAATAAGTTATTTCTGGATCTGGTCTTTGAAATTGCAAGTGTTCAGCATGGATCTGAGAAGAGTCGGTTGGCCGAATTCTGCGCTGAGCTGGGCTGTGAAAATGGAATCTTTGAGAGCCGGCACCACTTTCTCTGCTGAGTTTGTGATGCATTTCACAGTCATCCATTGACTGCGTGGCTTAACTAAGTATGCCCAATAGCACTCCCAATTCAACCCGTTCAAAGCTTGTATTGCCTTACCCTTTTCCTGCGCTTTCTCTTTCCATTCTGCCTCTATTTGTGAGTTGTTTGGTAGGTATCCTGGGGCAGTTTTTGTGATTAAGTTTGCTCTGTGTAAATTTTCATTTAAACAGTCTATAAGGATACCAGCCTGTGTCGCCACTGCCTCTGCTGCCTGTTCTGCCTTCTTGATTTGGTCGTCCCATTTGTTGAAGAGCAATTCTTTATGGCTTTCATTTATTCTAGGTGCATTTGCTCTTTTCGTTTCCTCTCCATTCTGCCAAGCTATATACTCCATCACTTGTCTGTCGGCCTGGTCATAGTCACTTCGCATATCTGTCACTTGATTGGTGAGTTTGTCGCTCAGCTCGCAATAGTGACTCCACTGCGATAATTTTGATCCCAACTCTTCCTGTTGCTGTAGAAGTTGCTCATTTAAACTAGTAGGTTCTGAAACGAATTCAGAAAGCTTGGGCTCGTCTTTATGTATTTCTTGTAAAGCGTGCAACTGCTTTCCTTTTTCTTCCAAGCTTTTCTTATAGCTTATCTGCATCTGCTAAAAATCTTCTTGTAGTTTATCAAGTTGTTTGGACGCTTCATTGCTGGCATTGGCCTATTGCAGTTGTTGTTGCAGTAGCTGTATATGGTTTTCTTGCTGCTTTAATAGTTGCTGCACTTCAGACGCCTTGTCGATAGTCGCGGAAGCGTATGCTCCTGCAATTTGAGACAATTTCGTGAGATTCTCCATGGGGTTGCTGTTAGGGTCTTTCCACAAGACGTCTAAATGTTCGGCGTTCTGTGACAGTGTGTTCTCCAGCTTTCTCTTTTTTCTTTGTCTTCTCACCACTGCTTTATGTTGAGGACTATAGAACACGTCCAGTGGGGGAATTTCTTCTACGCTAAGTAGGAGTTCGGGAGACGGAGCGATATGACTGTGTTCTGCTTCTGAACGTTACCAACCATGGTTGAAACCATTTCCTGTGTTACTTGCACATTGCTTACAGGCGTTCTTGGGACCTGCCCTTCTGGGCTGATTAGCTTGTTGAAGTTTTCCCACTCCCTATCGAGCTGTCTCATGACGAGCGACGATGTAGTGATGGGAGGAGGGACATTTCTTGATGAGGAAGCGATAATTTGTGGTTGTGACATGGCACTTGACTGGGCAGTATCTCCGGCTGCTTCTCCTACTTTCCCTTGGTCGCTCACAGAATTCTTAGAGCGTTCGGGTGTTCCTTGAACAACGTCAGATCTAGATTTGGAAGAACTAGAGTTTCCGCTGAGGCTGACACTTGGAGTAGGCTCTCTGGCGAGCGGCTGAAGCTTTTCTAGAGGGATGCCGGTTAGTCTTCTTTCTCTGAATGACGAAAATCTTTCGAGGTCGTCTAGGGACAGCCTCAACTTAGCTTCTCGCAAAACTTCCTGGAATGAACTTTTATTTTGAAACAAGTCATCAAATAAATATTTTTTTTCTGGTGAACACTTTTATTCTAACACTTATAGTGAGATCATGGGCGACGTTATTTAGGTCAAAACGTCGAGCAGGGAATATAAACAATTGAAAGGGACGTCACATTCCCTACTTCGGCAAAAGCATGTCCCACATCAAATAATGAGAAGGCCTCACAAGCTATAGGAAACTAAGGCCATATGGCCTTCTTCTTGTCTTTTAACTCTTTGGTTAGGCCGCCTTCAGAGCAAGTCTGATAGGCAATTTCTCTGGCCAAAAGCTTGTCGGGGACATACAGGGTTAGGACATGTGGAGGTACAGTGCTCCCAAACACTCTGATATAAGTGAACCATTCTTCCCCGAACCATCTTGCGACGGGGATGATGTCTATTTGCGCTTCGGGTGAGCACCTCAGGGGTTCTTCACCATATATCATCCTATATAGGGGTAAAATGAGCCCATGGAAAATTTGATAAAGGTGAGGGGTGAACTGTGAATCCCATAGTACTTTGTGGTAAACATGAATAGGCGACGGGTCTTGGGTAGTCCATTCCCAACCCATAGTTAGAAAATTAGATACATAGAAAATAGAATCCATAATGTAAGTAGATAGATAAAATGGAGGTTAGACCCTTTGTGACGAGGATCTCTTAGTACGATAATTCATGACAATAGTAAACAAATTATCAGAACATATTTTGGCCCAATCCACGAGATCGGCATTTGTGGCAGCATCTATGAGTGGTAGCCATTCAACTGAAAATTTATTTATGTCTGGCATCCCAAACAGCCTGCAGAGCATGGCTGCAGCAAAACAATATGGAGAGGTGAGAGAACTTGTGCTATACTTACCATTTTTATCCCTTTTCAGCGGCTCCTCTCTCCTGGTCCATTCTTTAGTGGTTTCTGCTAGATTTGGGTTCTCTGCTGCAAATTTCTAGACAAATTGTGTGTTATAGGTCATCTAAGGCTCCGGAAGATGGTACATAAGCTTTAGGTCTTGCGCGGCGAATGATCCTATGAGCCCATGCCCTGGAGCCTTGAATTGTCTGCCTTGTAACTCTACATTGTCGAGTATCCATTTGATCATATCTGTATACGGAAATATCTTGGGTCTAGCTACTATTCGATGGAGAAATGAACAATCCAGCTCTTCTAAGGATGCCTCGGAAGAGTTTGGCGATCCCGCAGCGCTATCGGCCTTCATTACTCTGGGGTTTTCCTCCTCTAGCAGCCTATACATGCCTTCCCAGGTTGAAATTCCTACGTCTCTGTTGCATGCAGTGTCTGTGTATAAGGGCGCCATTTCTTTTGCCTTTTCCTCTGCCTCGGAACCTTGGGCATTAGTCTTCTTTCCCATTTGCTTCTGCGTTCGGCTTTTGAATGCTCTTATCTCCTAGTTCCTGCAGATTACAAGTGAGGCGGAAATGACTGATTGAGAAAGATGATGGGAGGGTTTTAAATGCAGACGATATACTAAATATGCCACCTTACATGAAAACAAATCTTCAGCAAAGCACGCGTCCTTATTTCATTAAATAACTAACAACTAACCTACTTACTATCATTAAAAGCGCATGATTTGAAGTCAGCTTATGGTAAGTGGTCTATCTTTGAACGACGTGCATGAAAGATTTGCGGTTTAAATGATTTATGATTCGCTTTATGCTCTATCGAAGATCGTGCTGTTGCAAGGCGCGCTTATCGCAAATCGCTGGATCGCAAAATGTGTCATCGCCGCGATCGCAATGTCGCAGGTCGCAACATTGCGGGTCGTAGGAGTTTGATGTTTGGTAAGTGTTGCCATTTAATTTCTGCGATGTGCGGTCATTGCGATCGACGTTATCGCAGATCGGGAGATTGTGAGGTTTTTCCATATGGACACTACTTATTGCGATGTGACGTTATGCTTAACGTTTGGGGGGCCTTGCGCATTAATGCAATTTCTTAAAGACCTTTTCCCCATCGTAGACTTAGGTGGAAATATTTGGAAGACTGCTTTTAAGCCTGCGATGGTATTTTTTATTTTGAAGAAGAGAAATTTTATTTTTTTCTCAAAATTATACTAGGGGTCCCCTATTCATTTAGTATTTTGGGTAGATAGCTAAATGAAAAAGGGGGGGTTGTTGCTGGCCACAACAATTGGTGATTCACTTGGGAGAACCAGTTATCTCTGACTTTCTTTTGACATTTTTCAAACTTCTAAAAATAATAAAAATTTTCTCAGAAAACTTAAACTTTATTATAGAAAGATAAAAATATATACTTCAAACTATCAATGATATTTTGTTTCAACTCCTTTCCATTTACTTGTACTCTCAGCTTGGTCTTGCATTTACATTAGCCCTTACTTGGTCTTGAATAAAAATTAAGATAAAGTATTCTCTGTATATCAGTCCTTTTTAAATATGCTTCTTTGTCGCAGGTAGAGCCTCTGCTACCAGCAGGCGTCCATAGCCTCGACAGGGTTACCTATTAACCAGTAATGATCCTTTATCCTACCTAAGAGCTTACAACTATTCAGAGAAAAACCCATTTTGACACTTTTTCTTTTTTATTCTCTAAAGAACAATGTCTTGGTTTGGTGGCCAGATTGTGACACAGTCATTCACTAGATTTATACCTTTGTTGAACAAGCTAGCTCGTGATGAGACTCCCTGTCTTTTGATTGCAACAATCTTAAGTCGTTGCCCTGTTTTGATGGACAGTTTTGGC